>JAVXUP010002931.1:0-97108 GCA_033070095.1 Escallonia herrerae | reverse complement strand
TGTGCAGGGATGTTCTGTAGGCCCAGAGTGCCAGATTCAGTTGTTCGGACCACGACCGGTCGGCGTCATGCACCATTCGCGATAATACTCGTAGCAAAGTCTTGTTGGAAGCTTCAGCTTGACCATTACCTTGCGGGTAATAGGGAGTTGATGTAGCATGGCTGATGTTGTACCCTTCCATGAGAGCTCGAACCTCTCGGTTAATGAATGGCGTGCCATTGTCAGATATAATACACCGAGGGATGCCGAAACGACAGATGACGTCACGTAAGAAGTTGGAAACGGCACCTCCCGTGGCTCTCCGCAGAGGTACGGCTTCGACCCACTTCGTGAAGCGTTCAGTAGCAACCATGATCCATGAATGGCGTCTGGACGGCGGGTGGATGGGGCCGATGAGGTCGAGGGCCCAAGAATGAAATGGCCACGGGGCTGAGATCATGTGCAAGTCGGATGCTGGCGTGTGTATCCTGTCGGCGTGCCGCTGGCAGGGTTGGCAGCGTCGGACATGCGAGATGGAGTCGGATTCCATAGTCGGCCAATAATACCCCAATCTTAGTAATTCTGCATACAGCTTCTGGGAGCCTTGATGTTCACCACAATCACCATTGTGTACTTCGTTAATGACCTTGACCACTTGGGCACCCTGCAAGCATCGCAGGGTGCGTCCCGAAAATCCCTTGCGAAACAACTCGCCTTCCGTCACAAAATACTTGACTGCCTTGCGCTTGATGGATCGTGCTGAGCCGCGGTCAGGTGGTAGAATCCCGTGGGATAAATACTGGATGAAAGGCTGGCGCCAGTCACCTTCGATGTCAATGACAAGAGCTTCTGCACCGTCGGGTGCATACAAGCACTCGGGACAATCCTTTTGTATATCCGAGGCGTCCTTGGCCATGGATGGCCAATATAGGCCCATACGCTGGAGGCGACGATACAGAGGGGGACCGTCGAGGCCACAACACTTCTGGTGGCCGAGCTGTAATTTGTGCTTTGCCTCTTCCGGTGCCAAACATCTGGCTAGAGTGCCTCCGGGACACCGCCTGTATAAGACATCTCCCATCATTGAAAAGTCTGTAAGGGTGGAGGCATGAGCAAGAGATGGCGCTTTAAGTTTGTCGATAATCGGTTGCCTCCAATCGTCCGCAGTAACGTCCCTCGGGACTAGGTTCAGTGCTGTGCATGGTTCCATTCTCTTGACGATGGTTAGCATCCGTTGTTCACCATCGACCTCTATCTTTGACGCGATCGTGGCCAAGCTGTCCGCATGTCTGTTGTGGCACCTATTGTGATGTTCATACTGGACATGACCGAGTCTTCCTTCCAAGTGTTGCACCAAGGCACGATAAGGTGCCAAGGCTGGTTCTTTGACCGCGAACTCCCCGTCCGCCTGCTTCATGACCAAATTTGAATCTCCTTTCACACACAGCGCCTTAGCCCCCATACTGACGGCGATCATGAGGCCAATGACAAGTGCCTCGTATTCAGCTTCGTTGTTAGACACCGGGAATGCAAGTTTGAAAGATAATGAAGTGGTAACACCGTCTGGTGCCCGCAGGACTATGCCGGCACCCCCTTGCCGGAGGGGTGTGCCATTGGGACCTTTGCTAGTGGCAGAGCCGTCGAATTCAAGCGTCCACAGTTCATCGATGTCGGTGATCAGGGCTGTCTCCTCCCCAGGCAGTTGATCCGATATCGGTTCACATTGTTGGCGTGGGAAGAAGGCCAGGAGGTCTGCAAGTGCTTGGCTCCGCAGAGCTGTAGGATTCTTGATAGATAAACCGAATTCGGCCAATAGCAGCAACCACCGGGTGAGTCGACCAGACAGGGCGGGACGCGTAAGCATGTAACGGAGTGGGTCAGCCTTGGTGACGAGTGTGATCTGGTGCGCCAGAAAGTAATGTCTGAACTTCTGTGAGGCGTACACCAAGGCTAGACAGTGTTTCTCGAGCTCGGAGTAGTTGGCTTCGGGCCCCCTGATCACTCTACTGAGGTAATAAACAGGACGCTCGACACCTTCGACTTCTTGGGCAAGCAAAGCCCCGATGGATCTGGGTGTGGAAGTCAGGTAGAGTAGGAGTGGGATGCCCCGTTGTGGTACGACCATGGTTTGCGGTGACATGAGGACCGCCTTAATCCGTTCAAATGCTTGCCGTTGGGGCGCGCCCCAATTCCATGGTGCGCTTTTACGCGTCAAGTGTTGAAATGGCGTAATGAGCTCGGCCAGCGCGGGTATGAAGCGTCGGAGGTAAGAGACCTTGCCGAGGAAGCTCTTCAGTTGCTTTGTGTTCTTGGGGGCGGGCATTTCTTGGATGGAGGCTGCTTTCGAGGGGTCAACGTCGATGCCCTGTCGACTGACCAAGAAGCCGAGGAACTTGCCGGAGGAGACGCCGAAGGCACATTTCAATGGATTCATCCGCATGTTATACTGGCGGCAACGATCAAAGACCGCTTGAAGGTCGGTGAGGTGATCACTTTCCTTTCTGGATTTGATAATAAGATCGTCGACATAGTCTTCCACAGTACGGTGTATCATGTCATGGAATATTGCTGTCATAGCCCTTTGATACGTAGCACCCGCATTCTTGAGGCCGAAAGGCATAACTTTCCAACAAAAATTACCCATAGGAGTGCGGAAGGCTGTCTTGGCGCTGTCGTCGGGGTTCATGCGAATCTGATTATAACCTGCGAACCCATCCATGAAAGATAAAGTTTCATATCCGGCGGCGGCCTCCGTAAGCATGTCGATATTGGGTAGTGGAAACTCGTCCTTGGGGCACGCCTTATTCAAGTCCCGAAAGTCAATACAGACGCGGACTTGGCCATTTTTCTTTTGTACAGGGACGACATTAGCCAGCCAAATAGGGTGAGTGATAGGTTCGATGAAGCCTGCCTGCAGAAGGCGTTCAATCTCTTGCTTGATTTTCAATTCGAGCTCGGGGCGGAATGTCCGCGGGTGTTGTCGGATAGGGACGGATCCGGTAGCAATGTTGAGATGGTGTGTGACTAAGGCAGGATCCAGTCCGGGCATCTCATTGTAGCTCCATGCCAAGACATCACGATACTCGTGCAGGAGGGAAACCAATTCCTCTCTTCGGCCGGGGGCGAGTTTTGTGCCAATGTAGGTGTGCCGCGGTTCTTCGCCCGGGTCGGCCAGGTTGATTTCTTCAATATCTTCAGCCTGTGGTCGAGGGCCGTCCTCATAGCAAGGTGGTGCCGCGCCGGGGGTGAGGTCAGGATCTGGCTGGCAATGCTCGGCCGTGCGGCACCATTCAGTCTCTCCAAGGGGGTCGGGGTCGAGGGGGTCTGATGAGGGACCGCCTGGAGCCCCTGCATACCGTCATAATTGATAGATGATTTTGCCGTCCTTGACGATACGTCGAAAGGCCGGCTCAGCCTTTTGCTTCTTGGACTTGGGGGAAGAAGGGGGGGAATTGGTCGTGGCAGCAGGCGGAAGCGGTGGGGTTGACCCATTATTCTTGTTACTTCTCTCGGTTTTGGCCTTGGGAAGCTTGTCCCCGCACAGCTCATCCCAGGTCGGCAGCCTGGTAGAATGTATATGAGTAGCATTCTCACCATCCTCGGCGAAATTAGTGAAGAAGGAGGCCTCGGCGAAATAAGACTCGGCGCATTCAAAGGGGGCTTTGGTTGCAGGGATTGTCATTGCTACCTCATGTCCCGTAGAACCGGCTACCAGCTTCACACATTGGTGGTATGTTGAGGGAACGGCCTTGTTGACATGGATCCATGGTCGCCCGAGCAGGAGGTGAAAGGCAGACTCGCTGTCTATTACGTGAAAAGTAGTGTCGCGACGGACAGTTCCGACCATGAGGTCGACAGTGATATGGCCGAGGGTCGACTGAGGACCCTGTCCAAAGCCGGTAATCTTGACGGGGTCACGGATGATTTTCCTTGGGGGAATGCCGGCCTGTTGCAGGGTGATGAGAGGTATGATGTTGATCGAGGCGCCGCAATCAACCAAGGCACGACGGAAGCCCGTGCCATTAACAGTACATTCTAAAAACAGCGGCCGATTGTGATGCTCGACCGGCGGCGAGTCTTCATCCGAGAAGACTAAGGCCGTGGAGGGGATGTGACGTAATTCAGCCTGGACGGCGAAGCATTCGGGACCGAGGCCGGTGGTGACCTCGAGCAGGCAATTGGAAAGGTAAGTCCGGGCGGCGGGTGAAAACCCCATTTCATCAAAAAAACTTTTGATCTTCGTCATCTGTCGAAAGGAAGGCATCGACTGCTTAGCTGGAGGAGGCACGAGGGTCAGTGTGGGCTCTGCCGGGGCTTCGTGGATTACAGGCTCGACATGGTCAGTGACAGCCATAAGGGCCTGGTGCTCCCTATTGTTGCGATGCGGTGGGTAGGGATCTTTGCGCACATCGTTGTTCTTTCGTAGCTGCAGGTCGCCCGACGCTACCTTCCTTGCAAAGATGGTTCGCAGTGCATTGCAATTTTTGAGCGGATGGCCAAGGGCTCGATGGAAAGGACAGTAGGTGGGCCTGGCCTTTTCTTCGTCTGTGATATTGGTCCGCATTGGTGGCAGTTGGAAATTTTTGTCATGCGCCACCCATTCCGCCAAGAGTTCCTTCACTGTATTCAGATCACAGGGATAGTCAGGTGCAGGCCTTTGTTGCCTTCGCTTGTCGGAGCCTTGGTTCACATCTGGAAGCTGACGCTTGAAGCCTGCATAGTTGTTGCTGTTGTTGCTACGTTGAGTGATAGGTGTATCTGCTGAGGCCAACAGCGTACTTTGCGGTCGAGGCTTCCATGACTTGACAGGACCAACTGTCTCGTAAGTTCGTCGGGCTGTCTCCTTGAGGTGTCCCCATGACCTTAACTGTAGGTTCTCGATATGCACTCGGTAGATGTCAATCATATTTTTGATGCATATGGGAACCAACGTTTCGTCTTTGCTGAAGTCTGTGCACTCAAGGCACTTGAGATGAAAACGGTGCACATATTTATTCAAGTCTTCTCCTTGGTTCTGGCGAATGCCAGCAATATCAACGATAGTCACGCGCTCGGTCTCGTAATGAAACTTGTCTAAGAACAGCTGGACCATGTCGTTCCAGGTGTGGACGGTCCCTGCGGGGATCTGGTGATACCAAGTGTAAGCCAAGCCTGTAAGGGACTTGTGGAATTCTCTCAACTTTAAGCTGCCTCCTGTACCATACTGCTCCAAGGAGCCTGCGAACCTTGTTAAATGTTCACGGGCGTTTCCCTCACGTCCGTTGAAGAGCACAAAGTTTGGTTGCTTGTACTTGAGGGGGTAGGGTGCGATGGCGATATCATTGGCGTACGGGGCGTGTCCGGTTAGACGGGCTGAGGAGTCCGGCTCGGAATTCCTCGACAGGCGACGGACAAGGGCTTCCAAATCTGATCGAGTGACATAGTCGGAGGATGGTGCCTCATTGCCGGTCAAGGGGTGATGACTGCCTGGTGCGTCGCGAGCCCCCGAGCCCCCAGATGGCACAGCTTGATGAACGGGGACATGGGAGGGTTGGTATAGTACAGGTGCTGGCAAGGGCAGCTGTGCAGGGGCGAGTGTAGGTTGGCGAGACATGTCTATCACTTGGCCGGGGGTTCGGTGTTGCTCAATTGGATACGGGTTAGGTTCCATCTCGATGGAGTCATGCGTTTCGAAGGAGCTTCTTGCAGGCGTCAGATGAGATGGTGTGACAGCAGGGAGGATCTGCTGCAAGACTGGGCCGAGATCCGTGTGTAGCTTGCGGGGCGGCACTGCAGAAGGAGATGTGTCGGCTACCGGCAGCAAGGGTGTTGCGAGCCCTACCGCCAAGGGTCTGGATATCCAAGGTGGCGGTAGTCGCGACACTGGGGCCGGGGTGACGTCAAAAGCTGGCCCCGGTCCTGAAGGCTGGATTGATGGAGCAGCCTGCTGTGAGGACAGGGCTTGTATGGATTTTTGCATCTCCATAATGGCGGCTAGTAGAGTGGTCTGTGAATCTTGCAGAGTGGTGATGGTTGGAGTGAGTTGCTGGATGGCTGCATTTACGAGCACTTGCACGTCGGGGGTAGTGGTTGGCAGCTGGTCTTGGACCCGCGTGGCGCTAGTCTCTTCCTGATCGCCGAGGTGGTGTTCTTGCATGGCGGGGTTGGGTCCTTGGCTGGTTGCCCTGGTAGCTCTCCGTTGCACAGGCATAATGCCTAAGTCCGGAAGGTATGCAAACCGCAATACGATGCTCACCTCCCCAGCGGAGTCGCCAAAATGATGGTGCCGGAAATGGTTCGATGATACGTGGAGGTGCCACAAAGGATGCGGTCTGAGTCAGCTTCCAGGTAGGCAACGCGGGAGACAGCAAGGACGGCGTAAGGGCCGAGGGCAAGGCTCCCCAGACAGGTCGTGAGGGCTGGCAGCACTGCGCAGGCAGGGCGACGACGAACAGGACCGACGTTCTACAGTCCGCCAAGGGTACGGCGTCAAGGGTCCGTAGACGGGAGTCCAAGTATATTTCTCTCACTAGAATTCCAGAGAGAATGTCTTTTTAGAGAGAAAGTGAAAAGTCCAAATGAGCCAAAGATCTTTAAAAAGCTCCAAAGTCCACTATTTATAGGCAAAAATGTGCATGTGTCATAAGTTGACATGTGTCACCCCCTGGGAACGACACGTCGCCAGGGGGCCAACGCACTGACCCTCCGTTGGACTGCCGGTTCCTAAGTTCGTGCTGCCCTGCCCTTGCAACATCTCTCTGCCTGTCTGAGGAGACTGATCATGCCGCGGTAGCATGGTCAGAGTAGCCCGTTGCCCCAGCCTCCAGTCCAAGCCCTTACTGAATCCCACAGGCCTGGCAGCGGTGGGGAAGACCCGACGCCCAGCTGCCAGGTGGACTAGGCAAGATGCCCTTCCGAAGACCTGCTCCCATCTCGGAGTGACCCGGGGGTCATAGTCCTTAGGGGTGCCGACGCGAGCCCCCAGTGCCAGAGCACGTAGGCCAGTCACGCAGGCACCCCGGCGGAGATAGTGTCCTGGAGGAGTAGCCTATCCCGTGAGCATATAACATGATTGCAGCGCATGGTGCGCGGTTGAGTGCGGGCGACGAGGGTCGCAGAGTGATCTCCGAGCGACAAGGGTCGTTGCGTGGATGGCGCGCGACCGTGAGCGACGGTTGTCATGGCGACAGAGCGGCCACAAGTGACGGTCGTCGAGACTACGAGCGACGGTCATCGCGACGAAGGAGCACGGCCGAGGGTGACGGTCGTCGGTATTCAAGGCAGGTGGCCGACCCCTAAGGGAGGCCGACCCCTTGGGGTGACCGACCCCTCAAGGGTGACCGACCCATTGGGGTGGCCGACCCCCAAGGGTGGCCGACCCATCGGGGTGGCCGACCCCCAAGGGTGGCCGACCCATCGGGGTGGCCGACCCCTTGGGGGGGCCGAGCCCCCAGGGTGGCCGACCCCCAAGGGTGGCCGACCCCCAAGGGTGGCCGACCCCTTGGGTGGAAGGCACGCCGAAGTCGCTTCACGAATGGTTCACGTGACTTGAGCATGCGTTGCTTTGACCGGCCCTCGAGCGTTGAAAAGTTGACCGCTGACTGGGTGATGTGTCGTGCAAAGTGGGTCCCTTAGCGGGTCCCTGGGGTGCGACCAGAATAGGGTATGAACAAAGGCCTAAACACCTTTTCAAGTCGAGTAATCCATTTCTTCGCCACAATCAGATCGTCGGTTCCTCCAAAAGGTTCTACATTTTTCTTATCAAACTGCTCTAATATGCTATGGGTCTGATTCTGTCCGTGATTCAGATTTTGAGGTGGGTTAGGTTGATTATGCTAATTTAATTGAGCTTGCTGATTAGCCAGTAACTGAGTCAACTGAGCTTGCTGAGCTGCCAGAAGGGTCAGAAAATCTGGCAGGTTCTTGTTCTCAGTGACGTTTGGATGTTCCACTTTCGATTTCGGGTTCGCCTATTATTACGACTGCTTGCCATAGCTATAAGAGAAAACTAAAGTCAGATGCGGACAAAGACATTACACTTAAATCTACCCATCATACCCATCTTACAACTTATCTGATCCTAAGCATGAGTCTACAAAATCTCATACCTAAGCTCTGATACTAACTGTAACGCCCCAAATTTATTTTCGGAGCATTAATGCCAGATAAACAAAAATCAGATAAAATCCTATAATTATCAGAAGGCTCCAAAGGGTAAATCAGAGCATACACTAAAAATTTCCAAAATACATCAATATCTAACACAGTGGCTCCAAGCCTTTGAACAATTCAAGTTCTCCGACACGGAGTTTCCCAAAAAAAAACTAAATAATAACAATCTGTCTTAATCATTACACTCAAAATATCAGTACTAACTCTGAAACAAAGGCAGCTAACTCTTGATCATTCAGCTAGCCCTTCGATCCCAAAGTCCCACCTACTGATTACCTGAAAGGGGAAACAATAAAGGAATGAGCCAAACGCCCAGTAAGGTCGCTTGAGGACCAATCAAACAGAAGCAAAAATGTCTGAGAAACGAAATTTCGGAAGCACAAAAAGGTCTCAATGGAACGGATAATCAAACCGGATTTCAAATGTCAAAACATATCTAAATATAAAGACAGACACTAGGGAGCCATTCAGAAAGTGGTCACATACGTCATCACTGACATATGAGGCCAGTTCATAAAGTAAGATCGCGATCACCAGCTCAATTCTCCTGAGCTAGCCCACATTTCAATACACGTGGGTAAGTCAGACATAAGTCACATACACTGTGACATGGCTCATAGAGTTATCAAAACAAAGATTCCAATTTAACACACAATCAAATATCGGACATGTCAAACAATATACGGAGTTTACAAAATAATGACAATCTTTAAAATGAACGATATCAACATGGCAATTTCTAAAGTCAAACGAATTCGATGGAAATTGAATTTCACAAGTCATAGCATTGAGAACAAGTTATTCATAACAAAGCTCAAAGCAAAAGTAGAAGAAGAATAACTTAACTCAATTTGAAGAAGTTCGGATTCCAAAAAGAAACTAAGGACTTACATGAGCGATTGGTCCATCGCTGATTTGAATTTTGAAAATGAACCCTTACCTTAGCCAAACTTTTAAGAATACAAATCCTTGAGCTCCACCTTAAAAATCACAAACCTTCCAAGCCTCATCCTCCTCCTCCTCCTCCTATCTCTCTCTCTATTGCAACGGGAAATAAGCAGAGAACCAAAGAGATTCGAAAGGAAAATAAGAAACTATTTACATGGGACAAAACCAAATTTTAAGTCGATCGAAAATAGTTTTCATTCGACTGAAACATCATCTTTCATTCGACCGAATCCGACAGACTCAAAAAAACTTTAACATCAAATAGTTTTGATTCGAATGAAACTACTTTCATTCGATCGAAAATTTCAGAAACAATCCCAAACCATTTTCTTAATTTTAACAAAAGACCACAAACTTATTTATTCAAAAATACTAATTTCACACAAAAACAAAAAAAAGAAAATTTTTGGGATATAACAGTATTTATGCATGAAAAAAATACGCATGCTCCTTTTATTACCAATTGTACCGAAGAGCGAGTATCTCAGGCAATTGCCCCCTTGTCCTTGTGAAAATAGAAAACACGAAAGTACTAAAAAGATATTCTCAAGGAATACTTATTGTTTGCTATCTTGTTCTGAAGCCAATTGTAGATAGATTAAGTCTCCTTCGTCTCCATTGTGAAACATGAAGCCCTGCAAATGACATCACACATAACATGTTCTCAAAATTTCGTTTATAACCATGTTGGGGTCATAATGTAAATAACCCAAGGCTTTAACGTCGAAATTGAATTTTGCTTTTTTATTTTTTTCCGTTTTCATTTTGTCGTTTCACTCAATTTTGGATTTTTAATAAATTAGGTTAGATCTAAAAGCCATTATGTACATGGAAACATAAATTAGGTTAGATCTAGAAGCAGCCATGAAGAACCATTGTTAGAGAGAGAGACAACCATGAGGGGTTGCTGTATGTGATGTGTGAGTGGGTTGTATATCAATTATCAAGGTTGTATATTTGTGTAAATATATGGGAGTTTATGGGTTACAGTGAATGGTGTGTTTTGATGTGAGTGTGGCTGCATATATATACATATCAGTGTATATGTGTTCTTGTATATGTGGGTGAGTTGGAAAAAGAAAAGAGAGGGAAGGAAGGCAGTGGGTGTGAAAGGAGAAAGATACGTAGTTTTTGAGTGTACGTGTGTGTTGTGTGAGTGCTATGTGGGTATGGAAGTGCTGGATATGTGTGTGTGTGTGGATTGTGTGCATGAGAATATATGTGGGTGTAGATGTAATCTATGCAGGAATATAAACTAGGTTGCCACCTTATCTTACCCTTCTTGTTTTAGAAGTTTTCAAGCAAAGGGATGTACTCTCTAATAATACACCAACGTAGTGCTGTTAAATGAAGCAGTGTTATTCTTAAGGATTTTGTCGTGTTCAGAGAGAGAAGCCAAAGGTGCGTGAAGGTATTAGTGTGTGGTTTTGTGAAACTGTGTATGTGCAAAATGATGTGTGCGTGTAAAATGTGGGGGTTTACTAATTGGGTTGGGGCAGAGAGAAAGAAGAGGAGGTGGTTAACGGAAAAAGGGGGGTATGCACAGTTGTACCACGTGGATGTTGGACATCTTGCAATTATCGTATGTTCATACCCTGTTCTGGTCAGACCAGCATGGCCCGCTAGGGGACCCACTTTGCGCGACACATCACCCAGACGACGGTCAGTTATTCAACCCTCACAGGCCGGTCAAAGCGTCACATAATCAAGTCACAGGATTTTTCCCTTTGAGAAGCAACCTTGGTATGCCTTCCCCCCGAGGGGGTCGACCACCTACCTTGACGACCGACGTCCGTCGCCCATGGTCGCGCGCCGTAGTCGCAGTAACCTTCGTCGCCACCGTCTACGCTCCAACTTCGCAACTCTCATTGCCCGCGCTCCAACTCCGCGACTCTCATCGCCCGTGCGCCCTCTCCGCGACTCCCGTCGCCTTCACGCCATCTCCGCAAATCCCGTCGCCTACACACCTTCGCCGCGACCTTCGTTGCCGCGCCCATGTGCCATTTCCATGACATGTGCCACGGCACCAAGTATTATTCCGTGACAGTCGTCGCAGCACCCATGCGCCACAATCATGTTATAGGCCTGCGGGCATCACACTTATTCACCACACCATGCGCCCCCACCATGGACGTGGAACATGCTTCGACCCACTCTCTGGAGTGTGCAGCATTCCGGGGGCTCCGCTTGTAGTGCTCCGGCACGAGGACCCCTCACTGTGGCATGGGCTTAGCGCCATCACGGGCTTAGCGCCATCGTCGGCTCAATCAAACTGCGAGACGAGCTTAGCGCTATCGCCGGCTCAATCAAACTGCGGGACGGGCTTCGTGCCGTAGCCGGCTCAATCACCGGGGGCTCTAGCCCTCGCAGCAGGATGGGCTCGCAACCCTGGAGCCATCGTCGGTACAACCTTGAAGCCACCGACATCACACTTGCAGGGAGCTCTAACGCAAAGACTTCACCGCAACGGACCCTAAGCACCAAGCGGCGACCATGGTCATTAATGTTACTCATGTTGCTGTTGATCGTCGACACCACCAGGGCAATGACCCACGGGTCACTCCGGGACGGGAGTAGGTCCTTGGAAGGCATCGCACCTAGTCCGTCAGGCAGTTGGCTACAGGGGCAACCCTCACCGCTGTCAGGTTCTCTGCGCATCTCTTGACACACCTTGTGGGATTCAGTAAGGGCTTGGACAGGAGGCTGGGGCAACGAGCTACTCTGATCATGCTACTACAGCGTGATCAGTCTCCTCAGACGAGCAGAGAGATGCTGCGAGGGCAGGGCAACACCAACTTGGGGACCGACAGTCCAACGGAGAATCAGTACTTTGGCCCCCCCCGGCGACGCGTCGTTCCCAGGGGTGACACTTGTCAACTTATAACATGCACATTTTTGCCTATAAATAGTGGACTTTTGAGCTTATTCAAGGATCTTTCTCTCATTCGAACTTTTCACTTTCTCTCTCTAAAAAGACATTCTCTCTGGAATTCTAGTGAGAGAAACACACTTGGACTCCCGTCTCTGGACTCTCGACGCTGCATCCTCGCCACAGACTGTCGACTATCGCCCCTGTTCGTCGTCGCTCTGCCTGCGCGGCGCTGTCAGCCCTCGCGACCTGTCTGGGGAGCGTTGCTCTCAGCCCTTACGCCGTCCTTGCTGTCTCCCCCGTTCCCTACCTGAAAGCTGACTCAAACTGCATCTTTTGTGGCACTTCCACGTAGCATCGAACCCTTTTCTGTATCAACATTTTGGCGACTCCGCTGGGGAGGTGAGCATCGTGTTGCAGTCTGCATATCTTCCAAACTTAGGCACCATGCATGTGCAACGGAGAGCCACGAGGACTACCATCATTGCAGTTCATTCCTTGCCTGATACACTCAAGCAACCATGCCTCAGCAATGTATGGCTATCAGAACTACCAGTCACATCCTCTACCCAGCCATCCAAGAGGCCGTCATTTCCAGACTTGGAGAATTTTCAAGCTAACATTGTTCTACTGGCACCACCCTTGGTGCTATGTCTCACTTCATTGGGGGGGCTTCACCCCTTGCCTACCCCAAGCAAGCCAAGCTCCCTACCCCTTCTGCATGCCTCCCATTGCAGCGACTTGATACGTGGTGCACGGGGTGGCTCAAGCCACGCTACTAAGTCTCAACTCCGTTAGCCAACATCCCCTCAGGCCGTGCGACCTCATGGGCATGCACGCAACACGTCTTGCCAACCCTCCCATGCCTCTGTCACTCAGTCGGTCGTCGATGCTGACCCACCGCCGAGCTCCACTCTCTGTCTTCAACACTTAGACAAATTTCTTCGTTTTTCGCGGTTGGGTCATCCCCCCCACGACTTCCTTCGGCACCCTTGCTCTAGCTCAACACTTAGCAAAATTTTCAACACTTTGAAAAAAAAAATTCAACACTTAGAAAAATTTCTTCATTTTTCGCGGTCGGGTCATCACCCCCGCAACTTCACTCAGAGCTCTTCACTCTTCAACACTTAGAAAAATTTCTTCATTTTTCGCGGTCGGGTCATCACCCCCGCGGCTTCACTAGGCACCCTCTTCACTTTTCAACACTTAGAAAAAATTTCTTCATTTTTCGGGATCGGGTTATCACCCTCTCATCCTCATTCTACACTTAGAAAAATTTTCACACCTTCCGGTGCTCTCTCCAACACTTAGAAATTTTTTCAACAAAAATTTTCATCAATCCCCAACCTCACTCTTTCTCTCCCTTTCCCCTCAAAATTATTCTTCCTCAAAATTTTGCATCCCCTCTCATGCTCCTTTTATAGGCTTCCAAAAAAAAGTAATAATAATTTATCGAAATTCGAAATTCAATTACAATTTCAAAGTACAAAATCAAAACAGCCCAGATGGGCAAAACCCGACCCGCGCCTGCCCCTCCTCGTTCCCCTATTTATTCAGCTTAAGCGGGTCAAACCGACCCGCGCATTGGCCCGACCCAACCCTAATTTCCCTTCTCTTTCTATTTTCTCCAGGCGTGCCGCTCCTCTTGAGCCGCACCGCCATCTCGACCTTCGCCGTCCACCGGCCGACCATTCCCGGCGTCGCCACTCCTCCCGCCGACCACCTCTCCCCTTCGGCTCTCTCCTCTCCTCTCTCCCCGATCCCGCGTGCACCACGCGCCATGGCAGGCCATGGCCCCTGCCGACCCCTCTTCCCCTTCACCTTTTTTCTCTCTGCTTCGGCCCTTCTCCCCGCAACCCACCTAGCCGACCCAACTACCCCGCCGACCCCCCTGGCTATCCCGACCCCCCCTCCTCTCTCTTCCTCTCCCCAACCCGTAAGCCCATCGACGGCTTGGCAGCCCCGATCCCTCACCCTTTTCTTTCATCCTCGGCCATTCTCACCACCAAAGCTGGCCGACCCCCTGCTACCCCGACCCCCCCTTGGCCTCTCTCTCTCTCTCTCTCCCTCTTCCCCGATCTCGTAAGCCCGCGTTGCGCTGCCGAAGGCACTGCGCCGCCGACCCTTTCTTGTTTCATCTCCACCCCGTAGACCCCCTGCTACCCTGCCGACCCCCCCTCGGCCCCACCCTACCTCCCTCCTCTCCCCCGCCCCCACGGCCGGCCACGACAGCCTGCCGCCGCCGCGCCATCCTCTCCATCTTCTATCTTCTTTCTTTTTTCCTTTTTCCCACAAATCCCCAAAGCCAGGGCCAACAATTCAAAAAATATATATATATACAACCTTGACCACCATGCATTACCCGCGCACATGTGCCCGTCGCCCAAACTTCACCTCTGCGACGCCCGTTGCCCAGACTTCCTCTTCGCGACTCCTGTCGCCCGGACATCGTCTCCGCTACCCCCATCGCCCGGACATCGTCTTCGTGACCCCCGTCACCCGAACGTCTCCGCAGACATCACCTCCGCGACGCCCATCGCCAGGACTTCATCTCTGCGACGCCCGTCGCCCGGACATCGTCTCTGCGACCCCCGTCGCCCGGACGTCCCCTCGGACATCACCTCCGCTACGCCCGTCGCCCGGACTTCATCTCCGCGATGCCCATCGCCCAGATATCATCTCCGCGACGCCCATCGCCCGGACGTCCCCTCCGAGACCCCTGTCGCCCGGAAATCATCTCCGCAATGCACGTTGCCCGGACATCATCTCCGCGATGCCCGTCGCCAAGGCCCCGTCTTCACGACCCCGTCGCCAGCGCAAATGCACCGTCTCTGCGACGCTTGTCGCCCATCGCCCGGGTCACGACTCCGCAACACTCGTCGTCTGTCGCCCGGGCACCGTTTACATGCTCACGCCCCTGCGTCCTCTCATCGTGCCTTTGTCTCAACTCCCAAGCATTCCAAGCTTTTGTAGGTGGTGCACGAGCTGGCTCGAGCCACCTACTATTCATCATCATCATGCTTTGACGATCTCAACAACTCACCGGCCACACAACATCAAAATCTTGCTAAGTGTTTATGCATGCGGTGCCCGCTCGGGTTGCCCCTCCTCGCACACCACACGCATGGGGCTATATGTTCATACCCTATTCTGGTCAGACCAGCAGGGCCCACTAGGGAAGCCACTTTGGCGACCCCCCCTTTTTTTTGTTTTAGTTTCACTGCTTTTTTTGGTTAGAAAAATACATTTTCACCATTTTCACAACACTAACAAAAGCACCCACCATTTTCACAAGGCAACACCACATTCAGCCTCCACCGCCACAACGCCACACCTTTGGCTCGTTGCCCATCGCCCGGGGGCTGTCTTCGCGACCCTCGTCGCCCAGGCGCCGTCTATGCGACCCCCGTCGCCAGTACCATGCACACCTTCTGCAACACTTGTTGCCCATCGCCCGGGGGCTGTCTCCGCGACCCTCATCGCTCATCGCCCGGGCGCAGTCTCTACAACCCTCGTCGCCAGCACCATCCGCACCTTCCGCAACACTCGTTGCCCATCGCCCGGGCACCATCTCTGCGACCCCATCGCCAGTGCTGTGTGCACCTTCCGCAACACTCGTTGCCCATCGCCCAGGGGCTGTCTCCGTGACCCTTGTCGCTCGAAGCCCGGACGCCGTCTCTACGACCCTCATTGCTAGCACCGTGCGCACCTCCCGCAACACTCATTGCCCATCGCCCAGGGGCTGTCTCCGTGACCCTCATTGCTCGTCGCCCGGGCGCCGTCTTCAGGGGCTGTCTCTACGCCCTTCGTCGCCCGGGGGCTGTCTTCTCGCCGCTCGTCGCCCGGGGGCTGTCTCCGCACCCCTCGTAGCCCTGGGGCTGTCTCCGTGACCCTCGTCACCGGCCTTTGTCACTCAAAGACGATGTCAACAACTTTTCGGCCAAACGACATCAACATCTCAACACATGTTTATGCGTGCGGTGCCCGCTCAGGTTGCCCCTCCGCGCACGCCACACGCTGGGGACTTATGTTTATACCCTATCCTAGTCAGACCCCCGGGGCCCGCTAAAGGACCCGCATCGCACGACACATCACTCAGTCAACGGTCAATTATCCAATGCCATAACCAGGTCAAGCGAGCATCCACTGGCATCACCAATACAACGACATCAACACGGTCAAACCATTGGAAAAAGGGATCGACCCCTTAAAGGGGGTCGGCCACCCCTTTCCTCAAGGGGTCGGCCACCCCTTCCTTAAGGGGTCGGCCACCCCTTTTTCTCAAGGGGGTCGGCCACCCTTTCCCCGCAAGGGGTCGGCCACCCTTTCCTCAAAGGGGTCGGCCACCCTTTTGCCATGCAAGAGTCATTCCTAAACCCCCGACATCACTCATCGCGCTCTCTACAACGCTCGCTCGACAATAATGGTCACTCAACGCTCGTCACCGACCGTGCACAATCATCACGATGGCAGCACATTATCCCAAGTACGGCACCGCGACAGTCGTCGCCACACCCATGCGCCACGCTGATGATACGTGGCCCCAACACCCAGTATTGCTCTGCGACAGTTGTCGCCGTGCCCTTGCACCACACTGATGATACGCAGCCCCGGCACCAAGTATTGCTCCGCGATAGTCGTCGCCGCTCGCTTGCGCCACGCTGATGATACGTGCCCCTGGCACCAAGTATTGCTCTGCGACAGTCGTCGCCGCGCCCTTGCGCCACACTGATGATACGCGCCCCTGGCACCAAGTATACCTCCGCGACAGTCGTCGCCGTGCCCATGCATCATAACCATGATACAGGCCTCTGAGCATTACACTTATTCACCACACCATGGGCCCCCACCATGGACGTGGATCATGCTTTGACCCACTCTCCAGAGTGTGCGGCATTTCGGGGGCTCCGCTCGTAGTGCTCCGGCACGAGAACCCGTCTCTACGGGATGTGATGTATGCCATCGCCGGCTCAATCAAACTGTGGCATGGGCTGAACGCTATCACGGGCTTAGCGCCATCGCCGGTTCAATCAAACTACAGGATGGGCTTAGTGCCATCACCGGCTTAGTGCCATCGCCGGCTCAATCAAACTACGGGATGGGCTTTGCGCCTTCGCGGGCTTAGCGCTATCGCCGGCTTAATCAAACTACGGGATGGGCTTGAGACCATCGCTGGCTCAATCAAACTACAGGATGGGCTTCGTGCCTTTGCGGGCTTAGCGCCATCGCCGGCTCAATCAAACTACGGGATGGGCTTCGTGCCTTCGAGGGCTTAACGTCATCGCCAGCTCAATCAAACTACGGGATGGGCTTGAGGCCATCGCCAGCTCAATCAAGCTACGAGATGGGCTTAGCACCATCACGGGCTTCGTGCCGTCACCGGCTCAATCAAACTGCGGCATGGGTTAAGCACCATCGCCGGCTCAATCAAACTGCGGGACGGGCTTCGTGCCGTCGCCGGCTCAATCAAACTACTGGATGGGCTGTATGCCATCGCCGGCTCAATCAAACTACGGCATGGGCTGAGCGCCATCATGGGCTTAGCGCCATCGCTGGCTCAATCAAACTACGGGACGGGCTGTATGCCATCATCGGCTCAATCAAACTACGGCATGGGCTGAGCGCCATCACGGGCTTAGGGCCATCGTCGGCTCAATCAAACTGCGGCATGGGCTGAGCACCATCACGGGCTTAGCGCCATCGCCGGCTCAATCAACTACGGGATGGGCTGTATGCCATCGCTGGCTCAATCAAACTGTGGCATGGGCTGAGCACCCATCACGGGCTTAGCGCCATCGCCGGCTCAATCAAACTACGGGATGGGCTATATGCCATCATCGGCTCAATCAAACTACAACATGGGCTGAGTGCCATCACGGGCTTAGCGCCATCGCCGGCTTAATCAAACTGCATCACGGGCTTAGTGCCATCACGGGCTTAGCGCCATCACTGGCTCAATCAACTACGGGATGGGCTATATGCCATCGCCAGCTCAATCAAACTGCGGCATGGGCTGAGCGCCATCACTGGCTGAGTGTCATCGCCAGCTCAATCAACTACGGGATGGGCTGTATGCCATCGCTGGCTTAATCAACTGCGGGACGGGCTTCGTGCCATCATCGACTCAATTAAGCTGTGGCATGGGCTGAGTGCCATCACGGGCTTAGCGCCATCGCCGGCTCAATCAACTGCGGGACAGGCTTCGTGCTGTTGCCGTCTCAATCAAACTGCGGGATAGGCTTCGTGCCGTCGTCGGCTTAATCAAACTATGGCATGGGCTGAGCGCCATCGCCGGCTCAATCATAATGCGGGACGGGCTTCGTGCTGTCGCCGACTCAATCAAACTGCGGCATGGGCTTAGCTCTTTCACGGGCTTAGCGTCATCGCCGGCTTAATCATCGGGGGCTCTGGCCCTCGCAGCAGGATGGGCTCTAGCCACATCGTTTATGCATGCGGCGTCCGCTCGGGTTGCCCCCCCGTGCACACAACACACATGGGGCTATGTTTATACCGTATTCTGGTTAGACCAGCAGAGCCCGCTAGGGGAACCACTTTACGTGACACATCACCCAAACGACGGTCAGTTATTCAACGCTCACAGGCCAGTCAAAGCGTCACAAAATCAAGTCACGTGCTTTTTCCCTTTGAGAAGCAACCTTGGTATGCCTTCCCCCCTGAGGGGGTCGGCCACCTACCTTGACGACCGACGTCCGTCACCCATGGTCGCGTGCCATAGTCGCAGCGACCTTCGTCGCCCGCATCTACGCTCTAACTTTGCAACTCTCGTCGCCCGCGCTCCAACTCCGTGACTCTCATCGCCCATGCGCCCTTTTCGGGACTCCCGTCGTCCTCGCGCCGTCTTCGCGAATCCCGTCGCCTGCACACCTTTACCGTGACCTTCGTCACCGCGCCCATGCACCACTTCCATGACATGTGCCGCGGCACCAAGTATTGTTCCGTGACAGTCGTCACAGCGCCTGTGCGCCATAATCATGTTACAGGCCTCCGGGCATCACACTTATTCACCACACCATCCCCCCCACCATGGATGTGGAACATGCTTTGACCCACTCTCCAGAGTGTGCGGGACGGGCTTCATGCCATAGTCGGCTCAATCACCGGGGGCTCTGGCCCTCGTAGCAGGATGGGCTCGTAACCCTGGAGCCATTGCCGGCATAACCTTGAAGCCACCGACATCACACTTACAGGGAGCTCCGATGCGAAGACTTCACCGCAACGGACCCTAAGCACCAAGCGGCGACCATGGTCACTCATGTTACTCGTGTTGCTGTTGATCGTCGACACCACCAGGGCAATGACCCACGGGTCACTCCGGGATGGGAGCAGGTCCTTAGAGGGCATCACGCCTAGTCCGCCTGGTAGTTGGCTACAGGGGCAACCCTCATCGCTGTCAGGTTCTCTGTGCGTCTCTTGACGCACCTTGTGAGATTCAGTAAGGGCTTGGACTGGAGGCTGGGGCAACAGGCTACTCTGATCATGCTACTACAGTGTGATCAGTCTCCTCAGACGGGCAGAGAGATGCTGCCAGGGCAGGGCAGCACGAACTTGGGACCGACAGTCCAACGGAGAATCAGTACTTTGGCCCCCCTGGCGACGCGTCGTTCCCAGGGGTGACACATGTCAACTTATGACATGCACATTTTTGCCTATAAATAGTGGACTTTGGAGCTTATTCAAAGATCTTTCTCTCATTTGAACTTTTCACTTTCTCTCTCTAAAAAGACATACTCTCTGGAATTCTAGTGAGAGAAACACACTTGGACTCCCGTCTCTGGACCCTTGACGATGTATCCTCACCACGGACTCTGCCTGCGCGGCGCTACCAGCCCTCGCAACCTGTCTGGGGAGCCTTGCTCTCAGCCTTTACGCCGTCCTTGCTGTCTTCAGCGTTGCCTACCTGGAAGCTGACCCAGACTGCATCCTTTGTGGCACCTCCACGTAGCATCGAACCCTTTTCCGCATCAACATTGTATAATGTTAAAAATTTACAAGAAGAGTTATAAGGTAATATTAGAATTACTGTTCAATTTTCATATTTTTCTGGTATCATACGTATGCTTAATATTTTTGGCAAGATCAAACATATAAAAATCTTTTGCAAACTTTAAACCTATGAAAGTGGTTTGGAAAAATTAGAGTAATGTTTTTACAATAAAAGAAAGATTCAGTAAAAATTTGGTAATTTTGGAGTTGATTTATTACCATTTTTCGTATCGCATTGAATTTAACAAAACAAAAAATAAAGAAATAGTTTCATTGCCTTTTTAATTCTGATTTTTATTTATATAATTTTGATACATATATTTAGGCTTTTACAAAAAAATTATGGGTCTTTATTTTCTACTAGAAGCAATTTTTGGCAATTTATGGGTTTTTAGTGGATTTAAAGAAATTATTTTTTATTCAAAAATATTCAAAAATTATATTTTTATTCCATATGCAGTATTAAGCCATAAATAATGTTAATGAAAATTAAAAATATTTTTGGAGTATTTCGGGCCTCAAGGAGTGTGACGAGTGTCTGGTTAGGTTGGCCGTATGTGGAACCCGCTTCAAATTTTTGTCGTTCCGAGTTGAGAAATGAGTATGTTGTGGGAAGTTATATTAGGTTTATAATATATATTAGTGTGGATAGTATTCTAATAAATAATTTGCCCGACTTAGGTTAATTCAAAGGATTTTGGATCGAGGCTGTTGAGCAGTGCATAACTTGGACTGAGGTAAGGGATTTTCATTTGAGCCAAACTCCTCATAATTGTTTCATATGTTCTTCTGATTTGTTATCGCTGTTCTTTTGGATTCTGCTATTTTGATAAAGTTGCATTGTTTGCCATGTAAACCTTTCATTGAGCCTTAAGACATTTATTGAAACTTTTATCGGTGCTCATTAATTATTGTTTATCGAGCATTGAATAACATGTTGCATTTACCGATTTGTTGTCATTCTGCATATTGACATGAGAGTTGCATTAGTGTGTTTGGCGAGAGTTGGTGTATATTGGAGGATATTGGTGTGGGCTAGTACCTTGACGGACTAGCCGGTGTAATGGTGTGGGCTAGTGCCTTGATGGACTAGCCGGTGGAAAGTGTTAGTGAGCATCGCCTTTGTGGCTTTGCTAAGTGATTTCCTTGCACTGCCTGTGTGACATTGCAATTTCTCATGTTCAATGGCATCTGTGTTTGTTTGCATTGTAGCTGGAAAAAAAAAATTCTTATTTGTATATGGTTTACGGCATTGAGCTGAATCTCCTCCATATTGCAATGTATTAAATCTGTAAATTTTTTTGTATCCCTTTTTACTAAACTTTTGAGCGACCTTATTGAGCTCTCAAAAACTCACTCCCCTTTGACTTCCTTTCCGCAGGTGATTAGCAGCGTTAAGTTACCCGAATAAGGATTAGAGTCGAGCGAGCTGAAGAATTTGAATTTAAGTTTAGTATTGATCGTTAGAACCCCTGCGTGGGTAAATAATATTATTTAAATTTTCTTAGACTTAGATTTGGTATTTCAATTATGATAATTGTTTGAGAGCATGGTTTGATTGATGGATAGTTGCTCTGACAGCTTGTGGCATTATTGTCATCGATCGATTGTCTAACGTTCCGAAAAAATTCCGGGATGTTACAAGACTTTAGCATGATACCTCCTTTATGCCAGTGATCATTTTTTATAGGTCATCCTTCTTATTTTGATAACCTGTCATACGGGATGTTCATCCCTCATTTTTTCCAATTGATGTCCCTTTATATAGGATGTTCATTCCTCATTTTTTCCAGTGATCAAATTTCATAGGCCATCCTCCTCGTTGTCATGTCCCGTTATACGGAAGGTTCATCTCAATCTCGTGTAATTAAAAGAAACACTGTCAACAAGAAGAGAAGTCATATAGAATAGTTGTCCATAACTGCGTTACAACTTAACAATAGGGCCTCATCAACAGGGCAGACTAAGGGAAATATTCTACCTTAAGTCCTCAACAGCATAACTCGAGTAAGAAGTACCAGTCACAAGATCAACCGGTCTTCAAACATAACAATAAGAGTTCAACATAAGCATCATCAACAAGGCAGACTGGGGAGAAACTTTACCACAAGTACTAAATAGCGTTCTTAAATAGGAGAAATGTTGGTTTTCGATAACTGCCAACATCTCACTATAACAACAGAACAATCTCTACGTAACATCATCATCAACGACATGTATGCTTGTCGAATCAAATCATGGCATACAAGGAAACTATACTTACTAAACTTCATCAACGGGGCGGACTAAGGGAAATTACTCTACCTTAAGTCCTCAACATCATAATTCAAATAAAAGAATACTAGTCACAATGACTAACGGTGTTCAATCATAATAATAGGAGTTTAACATAAACGTCATCAACATGACATGCTAATCGAAACATCGAATTAGCATATCGGAACCGCACCGTCCTTATCTGATTGCTTTTAGCCTACACAACTCGCAACCTCTGATCGTAATGAGAGGGATCACTTAATCAAATAAGACCTTGCTCGTTAGGCACCATTCAAACATATACATACACTTTATTCGACTCCTTCCCATTAAGTCGTTTATAGCGTCTTACGATGGCTAGTTATTCCGATTCGACAACCGGATCCTTAACCTAGCTTTATCGACAAATTATCGATGACAAACTCCCTCGTTCAAGGCGTACTAAATCGTCCCATGATTCCCATCATTCTGGACGCTTAATTACCGTCGTTCACATAAATTCAGCTAGGGAAAATTACCAAAATACCTCCTGATGGCCAGTACACCACCAACACCCCCAAAAACCGCTTTAAAATAATTTTTTAGATGTACTACACCAATTTTCGGGAAATCTTATAAGGAGAATTATTAACATACCCTCTCACCACCCCATTGCGCCCCCCTCCAAGCACACACACCACCCCGTTGAAATTAAACTCACACACATTGAAAATCACCAACAAGGAAAGGGATGGCCTCGGGAATCCTTCCAATTTCTCTCATCTTCTTTTTCACTATTTTCTCCCTGCTTCTACCTAGCTTCTTGCTCTGTTTCTCCTTTTTGGCCGAAGCCCCCTTCTCTGTTTTTCTTCTCTTTCTTTTCTTTTTTTCTTTAGTTCACTTTCTTTTTATTTTCTTTTTTTTGATTTGTCACCCCCAAGTAAGAGGTGGCTATAACATCCCAGAAATCCGGAGCTCTGGCGCCCTGAACTCCCGGGGTGTTAGCCTACCGCATCACATCAAACCTGTCAATCGTGTTTACTAACACATATTTCGAAGCATCTTATTTGACACCAACTCAAATTCTTCAAATGTACAAGATTACAAAACTGCTTAAATTAAACTATTCAACTTAAACTTTTTACAAACCCAAGTTCCTATAGAACAAGTTAACCATACCGACCCACACAGGGGTCTGACTATACAGTGGTGGCGGGTTCACCAGAATCTCACACAGACTCTAAACCCATTCCCGACCATTCTACAACAGATCACCTGCAGAAGGGAATCAAACGAAGGATAAGCTTTTGAAAGCTCAGTAAAGTCGTTCAAGGAACAACCGAAAGAATTACAAAACAACTCAAGAGTTTAACCGAAAATAATTTCCAAAACATTTCAACAATCATGAACAATTTAGTAATTTCCAAAACAACAATAATCAGTCATAAGCATATATCAAAAGTAATCATTGACAGACACCAAAGCAACATTAGCAATCATCTCAGTTTCCAACAAGTATTAACAGTTATAACCATATACCAAGCGATCGTTTGAAGATCATTTTCAAAGCCATCATTTTAAAAATACAAAGATGATTTTTCTAAAGGGTCTGAAAGCGAACCCAAATACTTCAAGAAAAATAAGGGAAGGGTTTCATACAACACAAACGGTTTAATCATAGCATGAGGAAGGGTTTCAACTCAATCCCCTCAGTCAGGTAACAATACCTTCATTTGAACATTGTTTCCAAAATAGTCATTGTAAGATACAGCGTAAGCAAATTCAAAGACACTGATCCTTGGCCAGATGCTATTCCTATGACACCCTCAACCCTGGTGACAGCACCGGGCTGAGTTATCAACCATAATCACTTTCAAAACCCTGTGCTGAATACAGAGCAACTACATCCTTATACTCATACATCATTAATAGACGCTCCAAAATGCGTCCTTATAAAAAAATTTCTTACAAACATACGTCATATTGCAGCGGAAGACGTTCAGGTCTTTAAACAACATGAATTGTTACAACCTAATAGACGATGGTAGTCGCGTGACTCTTATCAACCTAGCGCGTAACTCAATCTTTATCTCACTGTTTCTAGCTTATCTTACCTCACACCACTGATCACTTTGCTCAACTTTTCTAGCTTGTTTCCTTTTCCTTTCTAGAGGGTTCTCCTTGATCAACCTTATAGCAATGACAATACAACATAAAGAATGAGCGCAAATCGCCCAGTAAAGACAACACGAGGAGTATCGCGTACAAAAGATTGAAGAGACTCGGAGGAATAATAATCATCTCAACGATAACAATGAATCAAGAGTTCCAGTAATTTTCAACATCAACATAATTGGCGACAATGTTTTCTTTCGTCAGACTGAATGGCTTCAAGGCCCAACAAAACATCATTATTGTCATCTTCTCATGGACAAGACTGACTGACTGACTATGCAAGTGAACACTAAAACAGGAAATTGAAAAGATAAACATCAACAAAATACAAGTCATTCAAATCATTAACATCAAAAGAAAATCAAATGCAATGCAACTCAGACACGACAGACTAGACTCGATCAGACATGACAGACTTGACTCGCGCGCCTTACATCCACTTTGCCAGTGATCATATTTCACATGCCATCCTCCTCATATTGATGTCCCATTTTATGGGATGTTCATCTCAGTCTCAAGTAATAGAAGAGACACTGTCAACAAGTAGGGAACTCATATAGAGTGCTTTCCCTAATCACGTCACAGCCAAGCAATAAGACTTCATCAACGGGGCGGACTAATGGAAAAATATATTCCACCTTATGTCTTCAACAACACAGCTCAACAAGGAATACCGAATCAGAAGATCAACCGGTGTTTGGACCTAACAACAAGAGTTCAACATAACATCATTAACATGGCGAACTTGGGAGAAGATTACCGCAAGCCCTCAACAACGTTCTTACTTAAGAGAAATGTTGACTACCAATAAGTGCTGACATTTCACAACAACACACAACGACCTCAACAACAACATCATCAACGATAGGGCAGACTCGTGAAAAGTTTGCCACTAGTTCTCAATGGCGTTCTCAAAGAGAAGAGATATCGACTATCAATGACTACCGACATCTCAGAACAACCACACGATAACCCCTACGCAACATCATCATCAACTTCGAGTATGCTAATAGAATCGAATCATAGCATACTAGGACACCCATTATCCTCGCTAAATTCCATCAACAGGCGGACCAAAGGAATTTATTTTACCCTAAGTCCTCAACAGCATAATTCAAATATGCATATACCGGTCACAATGACTACCAGTGTTCGATCATAACGACAAGAATTCAACAACACGTCGTCTACATGGCATGCTAATCGAACAATGAATTAGCATATCAGAACCGAATTGTCCTTACCTGATTGGCTTATAGCCGAAGAAACTTGCAATCTCTGATCGTAACAAGCTGCATCACCTAGTCAAATCATACTCTGCTCGTTAGTCATCATCCAACATATACGCACTACCAATTTTATCCCTTCCCGTTTAATCATTTATAGCGTCTTACGACAGTTTGTTAATCCGATCCAATAATTGGATCCTTAACCTAGCTTACCAACGCATTAGTAATAGTCACTATCTCATTATTTCAACGTATTAACACCATTCCTCACTTCTCACCACTCCGAACGCTGAATTATGTGTGTTCCCTAAAATTTAGTGTCAACATGGCAAATTAAATACCCCTTAATGGCCGCTACACCACCAACACCCCAAAACTGGTTTAAAACTACCTTTTAGATGTATTACAACATTTATAGAATAAATAGTCCCTAAAAAAATTTTAAAGGGAAAAAATTACCAAAACATTCCCAGCTTATGTGAAATGACCAAAATACCCCTGGCGGCCATCGCCCCCAACAAACATTTCAAAACCCCTTAAAATAACTTTTTGGATGTCTTGCACCCCTTCCCAGACCAACCGTCCTTCAAAGCATTTTATAGGAAAAATTACCAAAATACCCCCTCTGGGCAGCAAATTACTGAAATGCTCTCGGGGGTTCACTATCACCGCAAAGCCCCGAATCAACTTCAAAACAACCTTTCAGGTGTTTTACAACCCTTTCCAGACTAAAAAGTCCTTTGAAACACCTTACTGGGAAAATTACCAAAATACCCCCTGAGGGTTCTCGGCATCAGAAAAATCTCAAAAGTGCTTTAAAACGCTATTTTAAGCCTTTTGAATTCATTCTTGAGCTAAAAAGTATTTTATAAAATTTTCGACCAAAAATCCCGAACCGGTGCCGGGACTGAGGGCTTAAAAGTCCGTTCAACCAAAAATAGCTAACAACTTCAAAATGACCTAAAAATCTTGGGAAATGGAACTTCCTAACATCCTAGGGTTCCCATAAAAGTTTCGCTTGAAACCGCGCTAGTTTGGTATTTTAAATTCCACTACAAAGTTTCAAAGATCTCACAACGGTTGACCCCCTTCCCGACCTCGGAAAAATCTGAAATGTTTCCACAATGCAGGTCTCCTAAAAATAACTTGGGTCTATGTTTTGTACTTTGGCTAAATTTAACCCTAACTATTTTTAAAAATTCAAATTTTAAACTACTTAATTTTCATCTTAGTGACAAGAACAGTCACTATTCACATCAGCACACACACTAGTTCACCTTCAGTCACACACACTTATCTTCTTCCTCCTTCAACAGATACACACCTGGGCACATTTCTCTTTCAATCACACATGAACTTCTCACTTCTTCTCACTTTTAATCACTCAATCACATTGCAATTTACATTTTAATGCCCTAAATCCATTAATTTACATAAACACACCACATGAATCCATACCTATTTGCAATATCGAAGAACACACACTAACACACCCTCAACCACACCCCAAACACACACCTCCCATGAAACCTTATTTATCTTCTCTTCAATCTCCATTTTAGGTTTTCATCTACATTAACTATAACAAAATTCATCACAATTCTTCTCTCCCCCACCCACATGTACAACCGAAACACATATATCTATATATATACTATGCATATTCAACTGAATTTCAACCCAAATTCCCACAATTTAGGGCCTGAGAAGAAAGGATTACCTCGTCGATTTTAGGTTTTCTCTTCCTTTTTCTTCTTTTCCTTCTTCCTCTTTCTTTTCCCCCCTTTTTTCTTCCTCTTTCTGTTGTTCTGCTCGTGTGCTTCCGCCATGTTCGTGACTTTGGGTTATTTCTATTTTACACCCCAATTTATTTCTTATACTTTCTTTCCATCAGAATTTATCCACATTTATTTTATTGTTTCCAACAATGACTCAGCTTTTTGCAACCAAGAGGTGGCCATCGTGCATGACCTGTTTCCCTTAGGTTATGACACATTTTGCAAAGTTTCAAATTTCGCACCTTGGTCCCTCAAGTTTCTAAAATTACATTTTGACCCCTCGACTTTGGGAAATTACAATTTTATCCCAAAATCACCCTAACCCCTTATTCCACTTCCTAACCCCCACTCATCATAAAAAATGACGCTACTTAATAGCATATGCATCTCGTTCACCATATTTTTTAAAATTACATTTTTGCCCCTTAACTTTCCAAGATTACTTTTTAACCCCAATGCCACACTAACCCCCTATTTACCTTCCTAACACTGCATCATCACCAGCATATTGCTACGTAATAAAAATAACACCCATTAATTAATCAAACTCACAGTTAGATTAATTCCGGTATTTTCCGGGGTATCACAATTCCATTCAGGCAATGCGCAGATGTACACATGCATGATGTATAATAATAACTACCCCTCTTCATCGATCAAGGAACTAGCCAATGCTCCCTGTAGGAAGCAGTAACAATCCTTCTTTATAATGCCTCCCTCAAAACAGACCCCCAGGTACATGCACAAAACAACAATCATAGAATCAACAAGAAATTCAATGCTTAACTTGTAATGACAATAACCATTAACATGTATTCAAATAACGGTATCAATTAGGGTTTCAGTGAAGTTAAATGTACTGTATCAATTCATCACATAGAATTCAAGAACATCAACAAATAATTATCAAGAACGATTAAGAACAGTTATCGAATCTAGGCATAACAATTTCGAAGAAGAGTGCAAACAATTATCGAATGTGTTCAACATGCCATAATAAGCGAGCATCGATAAGATTTCCAATTAACTGGTGCAGGCTCAATGTTGGGGTTTCCTTGGTGATAACATACTGATATCAATACAAAATTCAGTGTTCAGCAATATCCATACATATATCGAAAGAATAATTACGAGTGCGAGTTATTGAAATAAGAGTTCGGATAGAAATCCTTACCTGAAGTTCAGATAGATACCCCTACCTAGATCTGAAACTAAGCTAGTCTAACTGGGAAGTCTATTGCTTTAACCTAAACAAGACAAACAAATCATCAGAACATAGCCTATGCTATGATATTATAAACTCAATACTGACCCACGTATACTCCCAAAATGAACCCCCCGGGTAGGTAAAATTATCAAAATGCCCCTTATGTGTAAAATTATCGAAAACACCCCTCTCATACCTAAATCACCAAAATAGCCCTCCCATAAGTAAAACCACTAAAATAACCGTACTGTATGTGAATTTACCCAAAAATACCTTTTAGAGGTAAAATTATCAAAATACCTCAAGGGGTTTCTGGCACCGAACAATTCCAAAAACATCTCAAAATACTATTTTAAGCATCTTGAAAATCATTTTTTGGGTTGAAAAGTGTTTTAGGGAGTTTTCGCCCGAAAATTCCGAACTGGTATCCCGACCGAGCGCTTAGAAGTCAGTTTCGCTAAAAATACCTATCGCCTCGGAATGACACAAAATTTTAAATAATGAAATATCTCAGTAAAATAAGGTTTTCCTAAAATTTTTAGATTAAAATAACTTAATTTGCTATGTTAAATAATTCAAGAATTTTCTTTAATAGGTACCGTAATTTAGCATCCCTCACGGACATCGAAAATCTCAAAAAATTTCAGGGCCTACATCTCGTAAAAATATCAAGGGTTATTGTTTCAAACTTTGTCAAAATATGAACCTAACTATTAAATAAAATTTGGATTAAAAACTGCTTAATTGTTTTTTTTACCTTTAGCGACAAAAACGGTTACTGTTCAAATTAAACACAAATAGTACTTCACCTAAATACACACACCCCTTCTTCAACCTCCATTCAACCGAGACAAATAGTCTTGCACATACACTGCAACCCACGAACACACCCACATACACCTAAATCACACACTTTAAACACAATCACACACATAATACACACTTATATGCACAATTACATACACTTACCCACCCGAATTACACACACCCCCCCCCCACAAACACACACTGCACACACTGAAACACACTAATCTCACCATTTCCTTCCTAAACCCTCCTATACACATCAATACACACATACAGACAATTTTTTGCACACAATTACACCAAGATCACAACCAACCTCACGCACCCGAACACATATACTCAAGAACACACATTGTTGCAAACCAAACACACACTCACTCCCTTGACAACTCCATGAAAACACACATAACACTCACTAAACACACCCTAATACACCCAATAGCACTCAATACATACGCCCGCACACTAAAGAGACACACAAAATCACACAAGAACACACGGATGCACATCCGTGAATACACACACTGCACACCTAGAAAACACCCCTAAACACACACTAAATCACACTACTAAGGCAGAGGCATATCCTAGAGAATTCTTGCTTGATCCCTCTCAAATTCCCTTCCCAAATTTCCCCTTTTCCCTTTCTGTTTCCATTCCTTCCCTTCTCTATTTCTGTCTTTTGTTCTATGGTTGTCGTTTTCTTCTCTGTTCTGTCTTCTCTCTTTTTTTTCTTAATTGCACATCCCTCCCCCGAATTTCCTTTCTATTTTCTTAGAGTTTCAATTTTTATCCAATCTATTAGTTTATAATTAAGTTTCCTTAGTCATCGTACAACCATGTAGGAGGTGGCATTTTTAGAATCATTTTCTCTAAAGTTTTGAAACATGATGCAAAATTTTCAAACTTGCAATTTAGCCTCCAAAATTTCCATATTTACAAAATAACCCAACCTTTCTGTAATTACATTTAAGTCCTAAAATTATTCTAATCATTATTAATTCAATTAGATATCACTAAGAATATATACTATCACTCATTTTATTATTTTTCATCGCTAAAATTATAATTTATATTTATGCACCCACAGTTTTTCCAGAATTATAAAATGACCCTAAAAGTTTTCAAAACTATATTTTTTTCCCAAAATTCTTCTAAGCTTCCGTACTCTACTAATACCTGAGTATTGCTCAAAATTAATGTTTGGTTTATTTTTCGGGTCTACGATGGTTATTTTAAACCGCTCAAAAAAGTGTGAGATATTATAGTGGCAATGTTTCATCATTTCTCCCTCACAATTTCAACACATATTGCCACTAGTCACCTATGTTTTACAATTTACAAAATGGGCCCTCAACTTTTCCATAATTACACTTTGACTCCAAAACATTACAAAATTGCACTTTGACCCCAAAGCCATTTTAGCCCCTCAAATCATATCAATACTCGATTATTGAGTCAGAGCTTTAAAATCCCAAACTTTTGAAGCATCAAAACAATCACTCGCTCGATCGATCACTTAATGACATGAACAACCTCGATTTAATAAGCAACTTCCAACATATATTAGAGCTTCTAATCAATGTAGTAACTCAAATTCTCTGGAATATACAGTCATAAATAAAAAGAATTAAGTTCCCTCCAGACGAACTAAACAGTTTTTACCCACACAGAGGTCCTACTAATCAAATCAGTGACATATATTACCAAATTCTCATTCAGGTTCCCATCCCCAAGCAATCTACTAGTGATCATTACTACAGAAAAAAGAAAAAAAGAAAGCTAAGCTTTTGAGATCTCAGTAAGGTCGCTCAAGGACCAAGAGAAGGAACTACAAATGATTCACAGGTTCAATTCAATGATGATTTTTTAAAGAGTTTCAAATGATCACAAACAGTTCGATAACAATATGGGAAAGAGTTTCAACTCAAATCCTTCGATCAGATATCAAATCAATCCTTTCAAATACAATGTAAATAGAATTCAGATGGTATTGGCATGAACACAAGCAAAGCCACACAGGCAATGCAGGGTAACAAATTAGCAAAGCCAAACAGACAGTGCACAATAACACAAACTATATATGCATATGTATGATAATTAGTCCATAAAGATACTAGCATGTGTCCCACATAGTAAACACACAAATACACACCTACTCCCTCTGGTACAGGCTCTCATGTCAATATTCCAAAGAATCATATACGTACTTCAACATACAAATCAATGCTTTAACTTACAATAACAGATGAGCATCAACAAGAGTTTTAAAATCGCTTAAGGTTCAAACTAGGGTTTTAATGGCAATAACATATCATATATTCAGAATCCAACAATAGCCACACCAATTCTGAAGAATGAATACGTTCACAAGTTGATAAATTAGGGTTCAGATAGAAATCTTACTTTGATCCGAAGCTACGCTATCTCAACCAAAATTTCTCTAAGCTAACCTGAATCCATGAAGAAGCCACTCATACAATTCTTCCAAATCAGTCCCTACGATCCTTCTTTCATAATCATAGCTAATCTTTTTCATTATTTATTTATCTGTTGATGAAAATCAAAGATAACTTGAAATTATTTTTAAAAAGATCAAAGGGTTATTTGTAGAATTTTTTGGGAAGCCCCACGAGGCTCGAAGCATGAGGTGGCAAGACAAGGTTGTACCACCAAGCAAGCACGATAACAACAAGGCTAAAGAAAGCACAATGAGGCTCGAAGTACGGAGTGGCTAGACAAGATTGTGCCACCTAACAAGCACGAAAAGCAAAGCATGACGAGTCTCGAAGCGCTGTGTGTCGCGATAGTAGCAAGAGGTGTCGTTCATAGTAGTAATCAACATCGACTCCTCAATAAGAACGAGGTGTCACAATGGCATGATGAAACCTAATAAGCACGACAATGCAAATCCCAGTTATCATTAAGAATCATCATTACTTCTCTCAACCAACCAATAATTATTTTGGGCACCTCTATTTTGGGGCGTTACAATTTATTAGGGTACAACGCGTATAAGAAGATCTAAGTCTTACACCTGAAAACCTGAGTTAGATTCGGTTAATATGTAAAATGTGGTATCCTTTGATCATCCATCCTTTTTTCATCACCACGTCCATCACTCATTCCTTGGTGTCTGGTCATCGCCATCTTTTGCTGAGCAAACATGATTTTAACCTTATGATATTTCATGAGGCTTCTATCAAGCACGTCAAATTGGCGTGCGAGACAAATTTGATCACTCTGATTTACCTATAATGGTAGCTTTTAATAGCATAACCTGTTTTTATTGGATGTTCAAAAGAATATAAAAAGGCACTTGTACACCTATGGACAGTGCGAGGTGTCATGGGGTGCTTTTGGCATATGCCAATCACTTGTGACTCCAGGGCATGTCCTCATGGTTAATGATGAGTGGAGAGGGTAGCCAGTGTCAAAACTACATGGATGGAATGTTCATAATCACGAAAACCAATTTGGGTAAGTATCTTTTTGTGTATGCATAGAATTGTTGTGGACATTGAACAGAGATTTAATGTAAATCACTATAAGAGCACAGAGGTTCCAAAAATGTAACTTCAAGTTGTCTAGAGTCACACAGGGGTATGATGACTCCTCGAGCAAAGTGATTTTTACTATTGTCACTTGTATTTTTTTTTATATGTGATACTACAAGTTGAGAGAATTGTAGTGGGCAGGCACTGACTCCTCCACCATTGTGCATTCATGATAATCAAGTGAGAGACTTATGGGGACTTGAGGTAAAGTATTAAAGATATACTGAGAGCTTACCCAAAGGGAAAGACTGGTAAAGAAGAAGTATTCCTATGGGTTCCAGGAACGGGGCTCTACCCTTTTCCCTCGGATCCAATCGTTTCGGCCCTCTCCTCTCACTCTTATCTCAGATCGAAGATAGAAACGATATAGGAAAAAAAATGTTCTTGAGTTAGCAAGCTTTCTCTTATTTGGCCCCCTTTCCAGCACCAAGGTACCAATAAAAGCGAAGCGTAGTGACCAAATCATAATGGGCACCAATGGACGATGTACCTTGACATTAAGCTATGATTATGCACCCGTTATGGTACGGACTTATCCTATTGAACATCTTAAAGGCCACGATCAAATTTCTCATTTTTTTAGTACTTCTTCTTTGTAATTGCTCTTTTCTTTTCTTCTTTTTCACCATCTTTTTCTTTTCTTACGTGCTCTTCCTTTTTCTTCTCTAAACTCTAGTTTCTTTTATCTATTTCTAGACTGCATTTCCAAACTCCTCTTTTCATTCTCTTAGATGTTTTACTTCCACTTATCTTTTCTCAGCACACTCTCACACATGACATATGATATTCGTCATATAAAGCATGAGTTAAGATTATGCAAATCAAACATGACTAAGCCCTTAGTTACCCAACTATAGGTGTACTTGTCAAGGTGCTTTCTAACATGTATAGAATTATGATACATAAAACCTAGGGTCTCGCAGCTATCGTGTCAGGGCAAATCCAACTAGCTTTTGGAATCTCGGCTATGTGTCGGGGCACAATAGCATCTTCGATGAGACACCTTACCATCTTTCAAACATCAACTTATTGTCATGACTATAGTGTCGACACATACCTTACATTACCTTAGTTTAGATTCTTACCATGATTATTGTGCCAAGGCACATCTCACGATCTTTCAAACATCAGGTGAGGTTATCACCATGACTAGAAGTTCGAGGCACACCTCATTACACTTTAAGTAGATTTTTACCATGACTAGTGGGTCGAGCCATATCTTACTGCCATTTCCTAATACTCTTGCATTCAATATCTCCGCATGTCGGCTATTTCTTCTAAATGGAAAATGGTTATTTGATTCTTTGGGCGAAGACATTTAATAGGCCTCTTCAGGTCCAACCTCAAGCATCCACAAAATGTTCTCTCTTTCACATCAATATACCCTTGAGACAAGGCCTGCCATCCAGGGATCTATTGGTTTTCACTTCCTTTACATTTGAATTAGGTTTAGGCACTTTAGAATCCTATTTACCTGAAATATGGGTTTAACATTGTGCTTAACCACGCAAAATAACTTTTTTGTGACTCGTTGGTGCATTTTATGTTCATTGGACCCTCGAGCACATGATTGCAATCCGGAATATCCAAAAGCAATGTATTGGAGCTTACTTAGCCTATTAGTAATCCTAATTTCAAAAGGGATAATTTATTTATTTTATAGGGAATCTTGATGATGCTTTTGCCTTGCATATGTTGCCAAGACAATTATGTAGCCAACAATGAGTGCAAGGGCACTTTTGTCTTCTTTTTTCTTTCCTTAATTTCTTATATTCTATGGCTACTAGGATCATGTATTCGAATCCTAGCTCTGGAAAACGATTGAGTTTAAATTATGATCAATGGTTTTGTGAGTCTTTGTTTAAGCTCAAGCTCACACCTACAGAAAACAGAGCCAAGACTCACAATCCAATACGATAATAACTTCCTATCATAAATTAATGGATAAATCCGACTAAATTAATATTACCTCAATATGGTTCTCACGATCATTAAAATGATCAATTATTCAAATACACGATGTCAAAACAACATCAAATGCATAGAACTAAAATCATCCTAACCATACACAAAAACTACTACCAAAACCAAAAAAGGTCTCATGCAACCTTTAATGATAGAGATTACTTATTACACATAAAAAGTAATCTAGACTACTAGTATTGGCCTTGATCAGGGAGTTAGAGTAAGCGGATCTTACTCTACTCCTTGGGAGTAAGGGGAATGGTGACCCACAAAATATGCTTAAAATTCTAGCAATCCTTCCATAGTTCTAAATGCCTCCTCCCAATCATTTATTACCTGAAACATAAAGGGTGAACAAAACACGAGCAAGAAAAAACTACACAAACATGCCCAGAGTACCATACGAATATCAAAGCACTTGGGACGCATAAAAGAACTACGATCATTATGCAAGGAGGGAGTAATAAATGAATTTAATTCAGTCGCTTATACTTGAGATCTAGAACACCATAAATACGAAATATGAATAGGTGAGAATATTATTGCATAACGTTTAAAGCCCTGATTGAGTATGATCAACTGGAACAATTATTGACACACTCACATGAGTATACAGGGCAAGATAGATCTTCATCTCACTCTATGCCTCTGTTTTAGAGCTAAAAACCACTTAGCACTCAATAGGGCATGCTATCACTTATGTAAGGATAGGATAGGGAACCTAGGCTTAATAAGTATCCCAACTGTATGGTCTCACCAACTGGAATCTAGATAATTAGACAGCCCTACACTTATCATACCACACAACAATAGATAACATGAATTGAAGCCCAACTGATTTAATGATAACTAAAAACTTTAGTTTACTGGCTATATATTTAAATCACATACCTAGCCTGTTTTGAAAATTTAAAACTATTAGAAGTAATGGCAGCCACCATTTTAAGAAAATCCTAATCTTCTCCCACTTGGGTAACATTTTTGTTGCATAGGATATTTTGAAAATTAGTTAATTTGAAAATTGCTTCTCAACCAGACAAACTTTAGTGACCACAAAGATTCATGATTCAGATGATTGTATCTCAATACAAAATCCTATCCAATAACAATATCCACATTAAATCAGGGTAGCAAATGTGTTACTCATGAGCAACAAACTTCCATGATTACAAATCTCAATATTGTTATCAGCATGAGCTCCTAATATGGTAAAGCGTATTGTGAGGATTAGCATTAAGCGATTGAAAAACTAAAATTTCATGCTAGTTTTACATTCGGTTCTCTATATGTTAAAAAATGACTCCTCAAGGGATTAAATCACATGTAACACTTGTAAAAGGAAATCACTTCTTAAATAAGCCTTATTTAATGATATCTTTATCATAAACAAAATTAATTACATGAGCTCATATATGAAAATATAAAATGTATTCAACAAATAACATCCATTGAAAAACGAAAAGCATCTTAATTGCTCTCAAATTGCACTGGAAAAAGAGCTTAAACTCCCACTAATCAATTATATTAAAGGATGTCAAACTACCCATATACTCTACGTGTCGAGCAAAGTCAAAGGGCCTCAACAGCTTGGTTAGTCGATATGGTAACATGTAGTTTGATCAATGAGTTCATAAAACAGGTCTCCATTCTTAACCCATTCTTTGACCGTATAGAACTGCGGCTCTAAATACTTTGTACCTTCAAAATTTTTACTGTTTTTTAGAATAAAACCACAAAGAGATTATCACAATATCCTCAAAGGCCTAAAGATCGAATCAACAATCATAAAAATAGAAAGTCTAATCCATTTGACTTGCGTACCAACCTCGAAAGAAGCTACTATCTTTGACAGATAGAGGAAAAAGAGACGTGACTGTTTAGCACTTTTCCAAGACATTACGCCACCTGCGAGTATGAATATACAACCCTACTAGAACCTCCACCATTCGTGCAACCACCCAGGTCTTCATCAGCATAGCCAGTTACCTTGAGATAATTTACCCTTTTATACGCAAGCATGTGATCTATAGTCGCTAGTCTATAAATATCGCATCACCTTTTTTGCAGGATTAGCTGACTATCCACTCAAAACATTCAGTACATAAATAATATCTTGTCTCGTGCATACATCAACATATATCAAACTACCAACAGCACTGCTATAAGGTTTACTTTTCATAGACTCCTTTGCAACGTCATTCTTAGGACACGGAGCGTTGCTCAAGTTATCCATTTTACACACAGGAGCTACACATGTTCTACAATGTTACATATTAAATTGGCCAAGAACTCGATCGATATGCGTTTTCTAAGGAAGTCCTAACAACTTTCTAGATATGTCTTGATGAACTTCTAAGCCAAGTACATAAGTTGCCTCACGAAGGACATTCACCTCCAAGAATTTAGAAAAAAGCAAGCCTACCTCAATCAGTATTGGCAAGAAGTATATCGTAACATGTTAAACGAAGAATATTTTGCAATGCCCCAAACCCAAAATGTCATGCACGTCCCTGAATCAAAATCTAATCATGTCCTTAACAATTCATCGTGATGGTACAACGGAACATTTGAAGACCATACACATTACCATCAAATACTTAACTCCAAGAAATCCAAGACTGAGATAAAATCCTCTTAGATTAACCATATAAGTTAAAAGTAGACTAATAGTTTACTTAAGAAAATTCCTAATGTTTATTCCCAATTGCGAATGACAAAGCAAATCCATAGCTCTACTAATATTTCACCGTTTGTGCTACTCTTGGCTTGCAATGAAAAGAAACGAAAGCAAAAGTGTGAACACTACGTACCTTGTAACAAATTTTACACACATCGGCCAAATTTGGATGCATATATCAATTATCAAATGGACAAATAAATAAAAATCTAGATAACTCAACCAAACCTCAAATACGAATGACAAAAGTGACAAAAGTGACAAAAGGGAGTTAAATAACCAATAAACCAAAGACAAATACAATGCATCAAATCATGTTGTTGTCACGTACACATTTGCTACTTACTAAGAATCACAAAATCATCGTGTTACCGTGTTGAATATTACAGCCAGCGCGTCACTTAGAAGTTATCATTTTTAAAAGTGACTTTCAAATTCAAATACCATTCACATTTTAATAATTTGATATACAAACAAAATAGTCATTCAAAGTTCCAAAATAGTCATTGTCGACTCAAGTTGAAGATGACAGATTACAAATCCAACGAAACAAAAATGAACTCAATCAGAGATCGAATGAGTAAAATATCAAAAGAAGTTTTGCGTGAGAATTTAAGGCACAAAAGTTGATGCAATTCTTAAAGAATCAAGGACAATCCAGAAAAAGTGACATATGACATCATATGTTCAAGATGTTGGTTGGGTATTCAAGAAGAAATTCCAAGTACATGTTATAAAGTACACATTAGATTAAACAAAAAGGGACAAATGGTATACACGAGCAACAAAGAGATGCCGAACCCATTGGAACCTAGACGAACCCGATTTTCAAATAATATACAGACAAGAATTATCAACAAGAATTTGGTGGAGCAATAAAAGGAGAACCAGAAGGAATCAAATATCGAAGAAAAATTTCAGACAAAGTCTTGATTATGACAATTTAGCAAACCGGGGTAAACAGTGCATACATCAATGACACATATGATATCAAAAGATTGGAGTACATAAAATGCTTACCTTAAACAACAAAGTTGCTTAGACTAATCACAACATTATCTTGGAAAACCCAAACAATAACAAGCTTTTTTCTTGTCCTTTGTCTCTCAAATAATATATGAAGACTTTTACATCCTCCTCATTCTTATTGTAGTTGCAAAATATAATATGATTCAAGGTCCTTGTTCAAGTCAGAATTTAATTTTAATGTCTAATGTAATTACATTAGCGACTAAATAATATCAAATACTAATTCATCACTAAAAGGACTTCAAAACAAAGTCTCTAAGGCCCATCACTTATTTTAAAGTCACAATACTTTTCTAATTAGTATTTCCACAAGTAGCCTAATAAAAAAAAACTTGGGTGGTACATATTTGCTCCCACTGACCTTGAGATATATGCAAGAGTCGACAACATTTTCTCCAAAACCAAAAGATAACGTAACCTGCCATTACTGAGAAGCCTGCTTAAGACTATAGATGTACTTCTTTAACCGATAAACTAAATGTTCATTACCTGCCACCTCAAAACCCATGGGCTGCTTCATGTACACTTCTTTAAACATGTCACATTAAAAAAAAAAAGCTTTTTGTACATTCATCTGATGAAGCTCAAGATCAAAATGTGCCGTCAATGCCATGATAACCTAAAGGAGTCTTTTGAGGAAACTGGTGAAAAGTCTCGATATAATGTACTTCACTCTTTCCGTGCATGCCCTTTTGCAACTAATCTACAGTTATACCTCTCAACTTTTCCTTGGAGTTTATCTTGGTTTTGCGTAAGTCCGTCTCATCCTTCATGCCATCCACTCACCTCAGGGATCTTGAGCTAGAAATGGCCTAACGATAAATCAGTGGATCAGCTACGTCCCTAAAAAAATGATCTTGCATTCTGATATATACCACATAGTCAATAGACAAAGCAGGACTTTTATCTTTCCGTTATCGCCTCATAGGAACATTTTAAACTGTTGGTACGTTGATTGGGCAGCACTCCACCGTTTCGCCTAAGAAAAGGTTTGTCTAAGCCACTTCATTTCTTTTTGTTCAAGTCACTTTGCGGTACAAGGAATTTTTGGCATCTCGTAGATCAAAAAATTCAAAGAATAGTATTGCTCTTCTAGACGTGCTTATGTTTCTCCCTCGGGTTGAAGCACAACTCTCTAATGTCAGGAATTAGAACTGATATATGTCTGTTGTGACTCACGATCAAACCTGGTCAACTATGCAATCGGTGGTTACCTTATTGAGAATTAAGGTCCTGAAAGGATCCTAACATGATCCTCAAGAATCAAACCCAAGGCCCAGCCCTTAGGCTCCTAATTTTGTTAGGTTTCTTACACCTACATCTATATAAATGGGACTCCCCCAGGTACGCAAACAACTATATGCACAGACATACCGTCTTTCTTACTTTTTCAAAGTTCTACCTTGTAGTTGCGATCTGGCTTAAGCATTTGAGAGTTCTCCATCGGAACCCCCACCCAACGATCACTTTTATTCTGTCTTGTAGGTCAACTTTCCAGGCTGTGGTTCCTGATCAACTTTTCAAGCAACAGATTGGCGTATCCGTAGGCAGGGAACATGGTTACTCGTTCATCTTTCAGCGACTCTCCAGTCAGCCGGACTAACCGTGATCATCATGCACGATCAAACAGTGCTTATCGACCCGATCGTTCTCACGACCTACGCTCGAGAACCTCACATCGCCATGCCACCATAGCCGAAGATGTCCACGTCAACATAACCTCTACTATACCGAGTAGGACAATGGATCTCGCAAAAATCATTCACCGACTACGACCCTAAAAAACTGCAAGTTGTTAAGACCCCACATGCAGGCCTCACAAGGGAGATTCACGAGCTAAAAAACATGGTGAACACTCTACAAGAAACCCTAAATGTTGTAGTAGCCTCAGCCTCCACCACCCATCCTCACCTTGATCCAAGTGATCTCTACCTCGGACTCTCCTTAAGATCAAGTCACGGTTGCAAATATAAATCAAAAGCCCAGGCAACCTATCAGCTAGAGGAAAAGCATGAAGAACATGTCATAAGGAGTGGTTCATGCTATCGTCGAGACCCATCAGTCGAAGATAACATGAATTCCCCCCCCCCACATGCCATAACCTTTAAAGGCACTACCGTTCAAATGCAGATCGCCCCCAAGGACGATCTAATCAAAACACAAGATTTGAATACTATCCCCACGGACAGACTCTTTAGAAAGTTATCTCTAAACCTTATCCTCAAGAACTATCTCCCCCGTGATCGGATTCTAGATATCCCTTATCCAAAGCCATTGAGTGTGCAAATTTGCCACCTAACTTCAAGATGACTCAACGCAATTTATATGATGACAGCGGCAACCCTAGAGAACATGTATATCAGTTCGAGACAAACATACTACTTTTCCAAGTTTTAGGTGTAATTATATGTCGTGCCTTTCCAATGACCGTGCAAAAATACGCACATGCATGGTTCAAATTCCTACAACAAAGATCCAAGCATTCTTTCTTTCAGCTCTCTAGCCTTTTCTAGAAGCATTTTATGAGCAACCGCTATAGAAGAAAGAATTTGGCAAGCCTGGTTAATGTTGTGCAAGAGAAAAATGAGTCTCTATCTCATTACCTTGGACGGTTCAATGCTGTAACATTGGAGATAAAAAAATTTAGAAGAGTTGGTAAAAACACAATATTCTTATGAGGCCTCTGACCCACGTCCAAGCTTGCGTTCATTGTCAACAAGAGTCCACCAAGGAATATGAGTGCTCTTCTCAATAAAGCTAACAAGTATATTCAAGCCGAAGAGTACTTGGAGACTCACTAAGGGCGACGAAATGGAAACAGATAGGAGCAGGAAAATGCTCTCTAGTATATGATAGCCCGGGCAAACAAAAGAGACCTTTAGCATTCAAAACACGATGAGCGACGCTCCAAGAAGAAGCTAGACTTGAAAATTTTAACGCCCCTCAATTCTCGACCATCACAGATTTTACATGAAATCCAAGATAGGGAAGTTCTCGAGTGGTCAGATGAGTAAAGGTCAACTACCAACAAGAGGGATAAATATGGTGTTGTTTGCACAACGATCATGGCCATACAATCTACAATTGCGAATCGCTTAAGTGAGCAATTAAAGCCCTCATCAAGCGGCAATATAAAAAATTATGTAGCACAACCAAATGTCAGAAGGAAGCAACTCCTACTGTGGAGGAAAGAAAAGCACAACAAGATAATGCTAGCACTATTAACACTATCTCAGGAGGCATTGCAACAGGGGGCTCGTCTGAACAAGCTCATAAGGCACATGCTAGAGAAGTATGCATAACAACCCAGCCCCCGAGAAAGAAGCAAAAAAACTCTCACAATTTCTTTTTCAGAAGATGACATAGAAGATGTGAATACTTCCCAAGACGACCTTTTCGTCGTCATATTCCGGGTAGGAAACTTTGATGTCAAGAGGATCTTGGTTAACAATCGGAGTTTAGCTGAAGTACTTTTTTATGATGCGTTCCGACAGACGAACATCCTGTCATATCGGCTTCGCAAAATAGACACTCTATTGTATGACATCTCCTACCATCCAGTTTCAGTCGAGGGAGTTATTGGGCTACTTGTCATTGTAGGCACACCTCCGGCTCAAGCCAACCTAATGTTAGATGTCGTTGTAGTACGTGTCTCGTCAGCCTACAATACCATCCTTGGACTAACCAGTTTAAATTAGTTAAAGGCAGTAGTATCTAAATACCACATAAAGATGAAATTCCCCATAGAACATGATATAGGATAAGTGAATGGAGACCAGACAGTGGCCCGATAATATCATGCAGCATATGTCGAGCCAAAAAATAAAGAAGCCCTCATCATTGAAGACCTTAGGGACGAGAGAAAGATGCGGATAGGTAAACTGGCCCGAAGATCTTTTAGATGTTGATGTTTACCTCCTAAACAAGGCAAGGACAGTTACAATTGGGTCGAGCCTCATGGATGAGATCAAGCTCAAGCCTGTCAACCTCCTATGGAGCTATGCAGATGTTTTTATGTAGACATCAGCGGACATGCCCGAAATTGACCCCAAACACACAGACTGAATGTGGATCTGACCAAGAAATCTGTCAAACAGAAAAAAGCAAACATTTGCTCTAGAAAGACAGGTGAAGAATGAAGAAGAAGTGGACAAACTACTAGACACCGGATTCATCAGGGAGATCCACTACCCTGATTAGATAGCCAAAGTTGTCGTGTTTCCAAAAAGGCAATAGATGGCAGATATGCATTGATTTTACGGTCGTCATCAAAGCTTGCCTGAAAGACAGTTATCCGCTTCTCAGGATCGACATTCTCATTGATGCAACCTCAGGGCACTAACTATTAAGTTTCATGGATGCATCCACCGCGTATAACTAGATCATGATGCATGAAGATGACATCCTCATTCATCTCAAAGCGTGGGCTTATTGCTACAAAGTCATGCCCTTTATACTCAAGAACGCATGAGCCACCTTTTAGCATCTGGTTAATTTGATCTTACATTATCTGATTGGTAGAACATGGAGGTCTGCGTGAATGACATGCTACTAAAATGTGCCAAAGCTAAACTCCATGTTGAAGACCTCAAGGAAATCTTCAACATACTAAGGAAGTACAAGATAAAACTAAACCCACTCGAGTGCGCATTTGGTGTGGCATCTGGAAAATTCTTGGGATTCATGGTCTCTCAACATGGCATTGAAGCAAATCCAAAAAAAATAAAGGCCATTCAGGCCATGACACCTCCTAGAACCATCAAGCAAACACAGGAGCTGACTGGAAGAGTTGCGGCTCTAGGAAGGTTCATGCCCATCAGTAGAAAGATGCTTTTTAAAGCCATCAAGAGGGCCATGGACTTTGGTTGGACAGAAGAATGCCAGAAGTCCTTTGATGAGTTGAAGCAGTATTTGTTATTCCCCCTCCCTCCACCCCCCCTTTCTCACTAAACCATCCCCAGGGGAAGATCTCTTGCTCTACCTATCAGTGAGTGAAGTGGCAGTGAGCACGGTCTTGATCTAAGAATGGAATAATGTCCAAAGACCCATCTATTATTTGAGCAAGATTTTAAAAGACGTAGAAACACAGTACTTAAGGATCGACAAGAGAGCCTTAGCACTTATCATATCAGCAAGGAGCTTCCGGTCATACTTGTAGTCTTACAAAATAGTTTTTTTGACAGCCCTACCCCTAAGGAATATTTTACAAAACCTAAGAGTGTCAGGCAGATTGGTAAGCTGGTCAGTCGTGTTGGGAGAGTTTGATTATAAGTATAGGCCTCACACAGCAATCAAGGCTTAAGCCTTATTAGATTTTATTGTTAAGTGCACTGTGCCCGAAGATCCCCAACAATTGATAATCTCAAAAGCCCCAGATCCGTGGATCCTCTATATGGATGGATATTATTGATGGTTCTTTGATGTTAGTAAGCAGCAGTGTTGGCCTTATCCTTATCAGTCCGGAGAAATTTTTCAATGAGTACGCTCTTTACTTCAACTTGTAAGTATCCAGCAATGAAGTAGAGCATGAAGCTCTTTTTGCGGGATCAAGGTTGAACCATGCCTTGAAAGTGGACTCCTTATCGTCTATAGCAACTCTCAATTAGTGGTCAACCATGTATTGGAAAAATATGAGACCAGAGATGAAAGAATGGATCAATACTTGCAGCTAGTCAAGACCTGGGTAGCAAAGTTCAAGAACTTCACCATATATCAGATACCACGGGACCAAAATGCCCAAGCAGACTCATTGTTGAGACTGGCATCCACAGATGTTTTTGAGTGTCCACCGAACAGTCTACACTAACACATCATCAGCCCCAAGGCTGATATACAGTAGATCAAGAACCATGTTGGGTGGATCCTATCATCCAATATCTCCCCAATGGAGACTTACCCGATGGAAGGAATGAAGCACACAACTTTAATGCCAAAATCTCTCGATATGCCTTAGTAGAAAAAATGTTATACAAGAAATCTTTCAGTACACCCTATCTCAAATGCTTGTACCCAATAGAGTCTTCATACAAACTACAAGAAGTACATGAATGCATATGCGGACAACATCTGGGAGGAAGGAACTTGGCTCATAAAATACTAAGGCAAGGTCAATTTTGGCCAGGAATTTAAAAAGGTGTCGTCGAGTTCACATGAAGGTACGATAAGTGCCAAAAATCCGTGCCTATATCTCACATACCAGTTATTCCTCTTAGCTCTATGGTCTCTCCGACCCCTTTGCAATGTGGGGGGTGGATATCTTGGGCCCATTCCCCATGGCCTTAGGCCAACGGCGATTTGTGATAGTTGTCATTGACTACTTTACGAATTGGATCGAAGCCAAGGCACTAGCAACCATCACATCTGGTAAGTGTGAAGATTTTTTTTCTGAAAAAGTATAGCTTACTGTCTTTGAATTCCAAAGGCCCTTATTGCCAATAAGGGGAAGCAATTTGACAACTCTAACTTTCAGAACTTCTGTGAAACCTGTCCATTAACCTCCGCTTTATCTCTGTGGCACATCTACAAATGAATGGCCAAATTGAGAACATCAATCGTAGCATTCTATAAGGGTTAAAGAAAAAGTTGGATGATTCCAAAGGAGCATGGATAGATGAACTCCCCAAAGTACTTTGGGCATATCGAACCACCCCAATTCTGTCACCTAAGAAACACCTTTTCTTCTTTGCTTTGGTATTGAAGTTTTATTACCAGTAGAAGTTGGACTCTCAATAGTGTGGCCCTTCCATTTAAACAACAAAGATAATGAAGCCAATCTCTGAGGAAGTCTTGATTTCTTGGACAACATTCAGGCCCAAGCTCATGAGCGTTCCTTATCCATCAAGCAAAGGGTTGCCCGTTATTACAATCAACGAGTTTGTTCGAAACTTCTTCCCGTCGATGATTTAGTTCTTCATAAGCTTGAAGTGTCAGACCCAAAGGCGGCCACAAGTAAGTTATTTCCAAATTGGGAAGGGCCTTATTGTGTTTTGAGATACTCGAGCCAAGCACTTATGCCCTAGACACGCTCTCAGGAGATCGTATACCTCGTACATGGAATGCTGAGAACCTTCGTCGTTACTATCAATAGCATCTTGCACGAAAGCAAAACACTCCATTTTAAGGGGGCAGGGGACTTAGACCTTGTCCAACCCAGAACTAAAAATTTAGCATTTTTTAGCACTTTGTTAGACAAGCACTCGATTTGTTGAACTTAGACAAATAAGCGGATTAATATCAATCTCTTATGTACATTCATTTTTTGCCCCAAGGAATAAAACCTTCCTTTTGAGCATGATCTTAGCAATACAGAAATATAGTTCTTCAACAAGGTGTCTCCGGGCACCTCCTAAGAGCCCAGGGCTAAAACACCTCCAACATGTATCCTTCTTTAGAGAAGTCGTACACGAGGTGTTAAGTAGAACACAAGTACTATTTGAACGGTTAGAGCTATAGCTCTAATCCGGTTAAACAACAGTCTTTATAGGACTTCTTCACCTTACCACACTTTGCTACTTCAAAACCTAGCCAAGCATAAGGGTGAGGTTTCTTTGTTAGCTCTTAGCAGACCATAAGAATTCGCGTCAAAGCAAATATAAATGCAACCAACATGTGGATATCACAAGCTCATAAACACAAAATTATATTGACAAACACCCTCTAAAGGAGCGGTGAAAATAACATAAATACTTAAAATCCCTCAAAGGGTGTCACAAGTACTTAGACAAAATCCTAAAGTTTACAACCAGAAAGGCCTAGATTAAATTTAAAATCTTGCATATTGACTAGCCAATGTTACCTTGTGGCGGAAAATTTTTGCTAGAATCCACCTGTATATTAAAAAATGAATCAAAACTTGTGAACCAGTCGATTGGCTGGGTGGCCAAAGAACCGACTAGTTCTCTCGACTAGAAATACACTCAGACCCAATTTGAGCTAGGGCTCGAAACACACTATTGTCTTATCTCACTTTGACTACATCAATCATAATTAACTAGGATTCCTCAAGTCCATCAAATTCTTCAACTCCCACTTGATTCGATCAACCTTTTCACACAATTTTCTCATACTTTACATTTGGCTCTTCAAGTATAAAACTTTAGAATTCTTCAAATCTCAACATATTTGCCGCAATCAAACTTCTAATTCTTCTCAATCAAAAATTGAATTACACCATAGACATCCATGGAATTCGAAAGGATAAAACATGATCTTGAAAGAGGTCCTAAGATTAGAAGGGTGGCATGATTTCGCCCATCATAAGAGACGATGATTGCACCATCTTGATGCTCTACCAAGTGACTAACTTGTTGAATTCGTTCTTCACCAATAAGTTAAAAATTCACTCACCTCTTCTTCAATTTTAGCTCTCTACTATTAGCTCACACCCAATTGCACTATTCTATGGCACTATTAAGGTGCGCTAATTAGGATTAAAGAGTTGGTAATTGTCTGCCATGATTGATTTATGGTTTTAGCACACTCTTCGGATTGAGAGGCACGAGTTCTAATAAAATTGCCATATGATAGTTCTCTGGACATAGTGCCCATGAGGTGTTTGATAGAATGCTCGAATGAACTGAAATATGCTTTTTGCTTGATTTTAGCTGCTCCAAACAAACATGAGTCTTAGGGTTTAAACAAAGTGCGGGATTGGTGGAAGAAGGTACGTGATGTGGTACAAGTCAAGGTGGAGGCTGTGGGCTTTTTTTTGTGTTCTTGAACTGTTGCACATGTTCATTCGGAGCAAGCGGCTTCTCGTGAGTTTGGCTGAGCGTTAGTGGAATTCCACCAACATTTTTCATTACCGTTTAGAATGACAAACCTCACATAGTATAAACATAACTAGGATACATGTGAGAGATCGACCGATACCCTGAGCTTATGAGTTGGATTGAGACTACGGTCTCGTGTAAAGAATGCTCAAGCACTCATCGCATTCAAGTAGGGTGGCTCAATCTTGCTCTTTACTCTTCTAGAGCATTATGAGGACATGATCTGGAGGGCACCAGGGAGGCGACGATAGACCCATCTAAGGGTTCATACTCTTCATGCTAAGGAAGACCCTGTTTAGCAATGGAGATAATTCTGTCGAGCTGTGGTGCAGGCATTAGAGGAAGTAAGCCAGATTCAAGAGTATAATATGGGGACTCCGGCAGTTGCACATTTGTATCATTCAGTATGTGGCATGCCTAGCGGGCCTCTAGCTTCATAAGATACAACGATATATGAGAGGTATGCTCTAGTTCACCTTTTTTTGCTTTACCGAAAAATCTCTCTTGGCAATATTCTGGTTGTTATTTTTCTCCCTTTATAGGTGTGGCGTTATGAGATTCTATGGCTGCACCTATCAGCTTTGGGTGAGAACACCAATGGCATGGAGCCCGCGATGTGCCTATGGAACTAGAGGAAAAAGTGCAGGGGTTTATCCACTGAGGTCTACTGAGAGTGTATAACAACTAGACTCAGCTACTTGTAATTTTCCCAGCTTTTTGCATTGCACTTTTCGTTTATAGCATCTCACAGGTGCTTTTTTCCTTTCTTATGCCTCAGGTTACAATTGTGAAGTGGCAGATCAAGGTACGCTACGCAGAAGAGCTACGGCTTGCAAGGAGCCAGGCATTGCTGGTGGGCCTCTCCCAGCAATAGTTTTACCTGGGTGACTGGGTGCTACCATAACATCACGCTGGCTTGGAGCCTCGGATCCTGAATAGCCTGCCCTTGAAGGTATATAAGCCGCACGCTCCAGACCAAAAAGTGCACGAGGGAGAACTAAAGTATCCAGATCTATTTTGTATTGATACTGGTTCACAAATTCTCGTATTATATCCTTCCATGTTTGTACTCGGGCTTCATCTATGGTGAGGAACCATCGAGAAGCGGCTCCTATTAGGGTGCACTGAAAGAGTTAAATTAGCTGGTTTGGTTGACTCCATAAAGGGCCAATGCATGCATGTACATCTTAACATGCATTTTTGGATCGATGTTCCATCGAACTTGTCCATATCGGGCATCTTAAACCTGGGTGACAGCCGATCTCTGGGGTTCAAGGTAAGGGCACTGAGGTCCATTGTGTAATCTGCCTTTCTCATCCAGGCAATCTGGGATTCGAGTGTGGCCAACTTGTTTTTTCATTTTAGAGCGGTGGGTTTCCCTTCTTCATCATCTGACTCATACAGCTACTCAAACTCAGCTTTTTCTTATCCTCTTTCTTTTTTACCTTAGATTCATCTTACTGCTTCCTTTTACCCTTCTTCTTAAGGTTTTCAACATGCTCTGTTGTCCTTGCTTGCTGACTTACCAGGGTTGTGAGACCGATGTGTCCTTCTATAATTCCCTAAAGATGTGGACCAAATGCACCATCTGAGTTCTTTGGCCATTAGGCTTGAATGAGTTTCTCGGATGAATCCCCATACAAGCATTTCTAACCGTCTCGTAACCTTGTGGGTTGACCGACCAGCAGGTCAGTGGGTTGGAGGGTTTATGGTATAAACCCGCCAGCTTGAATTTGCAAGGATAGCACTTACTGACTAACCGTCCGATTTCTTGATTAGAAAAATAGGTCGGTTAGTCAGAGTCTTCCCTTCTATGAGAATATTAGCCATCTTACAGAATATCAGCTACTTTCCATGCCAATATGCCATAGGCCAAACATGTATCCTCCCAGAAAATGGTAGAACACTGAAATGGTCAGGGTGTGTTGTTTTTTTCCCTGGACTGGTGTAAAGTCACTCCGTCGACTTGACTTTTACGATATACCTCCCACCCATAACTCAGAAAATTAATAATGGGAGATCATCGGTACATGTGAACAAGTTATTTAGTGTACCAAGAAACTAGGAAGCCCTTTGGTACTAGGCCTTGGAGGTGAGACTACAGTCGAATTCGTCCCAATAACTAACAAGTCTAGGATTTTGACCGTTGCCCTCTAGTGGATGGGTTGGAGACAATCGTACACATATGTGAGGCACGAAATAAGAGCAAAATTACCACAGTTATAGCACATTGTACATGTGATACAAAACAATGAAAACATAAAAGGCCAAAAAAACAATTAAAAATTTTGAAGGCTAGTCATCTTAGTTTTTAGTCTCCAATAAAGTCGCCAATGTAGTGGACCGCCTCAAAAAAATCTTAGACCCGGGAAAGGTCTAAAATATGGAGTTACCATATTATTTTATTAACAAGAAGAAAATAAGAAAAACCATTGAAAAGACTTTAAAATGACTTACGAATCTACAGAAAACAGATAAACGGATTCGGGCATTAAGATATGCAATGAGAAGTTGTAGGCACCTGCCCTACTTTTTTGGTCTCTACCTCATATATAGTGATATTTGGCCTTTAGCACAAAAATATGCACTAAAAAAAACTCTATCTCTAATTATAGGTTTAATTACAAAACTGTCCCTTAAAGTTTACACGTATTTATACTTTGCTCCTCATGTTTGTAACTTTGACAAAACTGTTCTCCGAGGTTGACAAAATCATTACAAATGACTCCAAAATTGGATGGCCATTGAAATTTGGACGTGAAGTCTGCATGTGCACAGTACATGTCGTTTTGGCATGGGCAAATCAGTCAAATCCCTTACTAAAGCCCTCTGAAACCCTAAACCCCATTACCCTTCACTCTCTCTTCCTCTCCGTAGTCTTAGTTCTGACCCATTTCTATGCGTACTTAGCAACACAATAGGCATCAGTTGAATCCTCTTTGCCTTTTTTCATTTTCACCGGCATAAGATTGCTAGCACCCAAAATCCCCATTTGAAGAACACCAATGTGAGGCTTCCAAAGTTGTTTCATCGTGGGGCGAACATCACTACTATACATTGTTGCCTCATCAAGCACGTGGTATCCCCCATCAAGCAATGCACGAAGATGAATTCGAGACACAAATCGTACTATCGACGACTTATTTGGGTTGTTAAAATGAGTGTCAAGATTATGCCATCTTGAAGCCACCTGCTTGTCATCCAAGCTTCCTACAATCTCTTCCCTATTTGATGCAATCCGATCCTTAATCCAGATGAGGCCCACCACCCAGATGAGGATGTGTCTCTTTAAGTGAAAACACGTTCGACCCATTTGAGTACATGCCATTTCCACCACCCTCACCACCGCCGGCTCTTCCATGCAAGGTGGCTTGGCGGCCGGAGATGGTAACCATCCTGATAACAACGGGTTTGAGGTCACCAGGGTTTGGATTGACCCAGATCGGCTGCTGTATCTGGTGCTGATGGCTCAAAACTGTCATCTTAACCTAAATGCTGCTGATGAACCGCCATGTTCGCCTCTGCCGCTATCCCTTATTACTGTTGCTGCTGTAACTTCTTTTGCTTCTTGATAAAATTACCAGAAACTCCTCCAACCCCATCGATGACTTCTTTAACTTGCTCTCGAACGAACAAGTAAAGTTTTAAGCTTGTCTTGCCATGTACATGAGAGAACAAGTTTCTTTTATCGAGCGTGTAGAGCTGAGGACTTTTTTTGCCTTCCCTGGCAATACTTGACCCAGAAGCCCGCACCTTACCTAGGAAATTTCGGCTATTGTTCAACTTCTTCTCGTTAAAGACGTTGACTTCTATGGTTCTTCAAGGGAGATCCGCAATGTCATTTACATGAAACACGAGCTTCTCGTTAAAGACATTGCTAGATGGCTGCGGAAAGGAAGAGAGAGAAGAGAGATAGGAGGGTAATGGGGTTCAGGGGCTTTGGTAAGGGAATTGACTGATTTGCCCATGCCAAAATGGCATGTGCTGTGCACATGCAGACCTAACGTCTGAATTTTAACGGCCATCCAATTTTAGAATTGTTTGCAATAGTTTTGTCAACCTCAGGGAACAGTTTTGTCAAAGTTACAAACACAGGGAGCGAAGTGCAAATACGTGTAAACATCAGGAGATAGTTTTGTTATTAACCCCTAATTCTATATTATTGTTTTTTGAATTCGACAGCATGGGTCAAATGGCCTACAAACGTGGTTGAATAAACTAGAATCAAAACCATCATAGTTCGACCAGGCCCTACGGCAAGCGACCTCCATTGAACTAAGAAATAAAATAAAAGACTTTTTTGAATAGTTTGTATATATGAAATGTGACCGCAGGATGGGAAACACTCTTGACTATTATAATCTAAATTAGTCTAAAGCAGTAATATACTTAGAGAATACGCTTGCCTAGAAGACTCGTGAACGCTTTGTGACAAATTCACGATACAGTGACTTATGAATATGGAGAAATGAACTATGAAGTGCTAAATTTTCCTTAGAGATGATCTACCAATTCTATAATAGCTTGCTTGCGAGTTTTGAAATGAGGGAAAAGAAAAGAAAGGAAGGGGAGAGAAGAGAAGAGAAGAGAAGAGAAGAGAATACAGTTTTCCTTCTTCTTGTTTGTGAGTTTAAGAGAGAGAGGAAAACATCATTCATTTCCTTTGTTTGTGAGTTTAGAAGAAAAGAAAAGAAATGATACAACATTACATACATACCCTAATAAAATAGTGTGCTAATCCAAACAAAGACTTTAAAGTATGATCCTAACTAAGAACATAATGCAAATGGAGAAAAAAATTGGTCATCAAGGACAAAACAGAAAGTTTATACCATAATAACGTGATAAGTTTTCACCGGTTAGTGCCACAATAAAAAAACTCACAAACTAGCTATTGAAGAAACACAAATTGGTTTTCTGTTTGTTTGTAATAAGTGGTATGATAGGTTTTTGTAAAATACCCTATAACTTAAAAGTCATTAAAAATTGAGTCATTATAATCTCAAGGGTAATATAGGCGTTATTATAGTATTACTTATGAGAGTTTCTTTCTCTCCGTTTCTTCCCAATTTTGGGAGGAAAGATTTAGAGACAAAAGAGGTCCAGACTTTCCTCCCTTTTCTTTAATTCTCTCCTTAAAAAAACTCACAAACTAGAGAAAAGGGAGGAAATGGGTCACTTTCCTTTCTTTTCCTCTCTTTTCTCTCCTAAAAAAACTTGCAAACAGGTTATAAGAGAAATGGTATAAAAGCTCTTGAGAGAAAAAGTTGGTCCTTAGCCCAAAGACCGTTCTTACAGGGAGCCAGACATGGTAAAGATGACCATCTCAATCTTTGCTCTGTAGATAAAATAGAATATTTGATAAAAATTACAAGCTGAGAAAAGTCAAATATCCCATAATATTTTAGTATTTTTTTCCGAATTATGGGACAATATATGCCTCTGATTCGATAATTATCTCTGATTTAATCAAACGGGATATACCAGATTCGGGTATTATCTTCATATCTCAATTAAATCAAGGATTAATCATATGAATCAAGGATAAATCACAAATATAATCTTAAATCTTCTAAGTAAATCAAAATCTTCTAACATGGATTGGACCCTACTAATTGAACTGGACTGGACCCAATTACTAGACTAGATTAGATTGAATAGCTAGACTGAACTGGACTAATTAATGGACTTAATTAAATAAATTAAGTTTGGTAGGCTATTAGGCTTACACCCATGATAATAAACTTTAATAATTAATAAAGCTCAATAATTATAAATAAATAAGCAAACTACAAAAATGGGGTGTCTACACCAGTTTTTACATTTGCGATCGAGATCCATGTTTTGCATCACAGTTTTGGACCAGTTTAGACAGCATTAGAGACTCACTTGAATATGTGTTTAACATGTCACCCTCAGACAGATAGTAAGGCCGAGCATACTATCCAGATACTGGAAATGTTATATGCATGTGCGTTAGATTTTGGTGATAATTAGGATGGTACTTGCCTTTAATTGAATCTGCGTATAATAATAATTACCAATCAAGCATTCATATGGCACGTTTTCAGGCTTTGTATGGCCATGGATGTTGGACACATACCTTTTGGGATGAGATCGGAGAACGGAGACTTTCTGGCCCGAGTAAGCTTAGTTGATTGCATATAGTGAACAGTCCAAAGTCGACAAAAAAGTTATGCTAATAAGTACCACCGAGATTTGTAGTTCGAGGTGAGTGATCATGTCTTTATTCGGGCATCTCCTTAGAAGGGAGTTTTGCAGTTTGGGAAGAAAGTTGTCCCCTCGTTATGTTAGGCCATTAAAAATATTAGATTTTGTGGAATCAGTTACCTATAGAGTCACTTTGCCCTTGAGATTGTCTCAGGTTCGCGATGTGTTTCACGTTATTGCCTTATGGAAGTACCTTTTTAATCCATCTCATATTATTGATTATGACGCCATCCAGATTAATAATACTTATTGTACGAAGAACAATCAGAGCGCATATTGGAGTGCGAGAATCGTGTTATGCATTTGAAGACAATATCTTTTGTGAAGATCTTGTGGTGTAACCATCTACAGAGGTAAGCCACTTGGGAGCTCGAGGATGCAATGCTCGAAACGCACCCCCTACTATTCTATGTCTAAGGGACGTCTATTTTTTAGAACGGAATTTCTTAAGGGAGAAAGAATGTAATACCCATGAGAACAAAATTCAAAGCAGGATTTTGTGATTTATACATCAATCGCAATTCAAAAAATATTTGGTATTTCATTTAGGGGTAAAATCTAATTTACTAGGTCATTTTGAATAAGTTTTGAAATTTTGATGTTGTACAGGGTTTTTTTATTCTGTCGACCAACTCGTTTTTCCTCCTCCTCGTCATTCTAAATCTCTATGCTTCTCCATTCTTATGCTAGGAGGCTGCATATTAGGCAGGGACGATTGTGCTGAAAGATTGAGGATTTGGACAACAATTTTGGAATCTTTGGTAAGTTTTATCACCTCAATTTAGTGTTTTTAGTTCCTAGCATTTGATGAGTTTAGTATTACGAAACCTAGAGTAGTACTTTAATGACTTTTGGTCTTATAATATAGGTTTTGGATATGCAATTGTTCTTAGGAAGATTGTTATTGATTTGAGGTAAGAGTTATTTACGTATCGCATTCATCATAATAAAAATATTATTAGCTAGTGGCCAATTAAATTCTTGTTTTCTGGAGGCTATAAATTGGATCGTTTACCTTTTTGCTTATTTTTACGATCTTGATATTAGCATTTATTCAGGCCTCGATTTCAGTGTGCCAAATTAGAATTGCAATGCTTTTTTTTTTTGTTTTGGCAACAATAGTTCCATGTTGAATTGGGCTTCAACTTTGATGTCTAAGGTGCAATATATTGTTAACCTTGTACACTACGACCTTTTTTCCGTCATATTCATATTTTTTTGGCCCAACTCCAAAGCTTTACTCTAAAATTTGGTTGTTATCGAAATTTGAAATTTCCAAGTTTTGAGCATTTTATTCAAACTGTCGCTAATTGTCTAACATTGTTGGGTAATATGTTGCTTCCTTGTTTCACAGTTGATTATTACCATATTTGTTCAGTTTCAATTGTAACGCAGTTAATATGGTTTTGTTGCCAAATTACATTGTTTTGGACTTAAAATGTAGATTTTACTATATTGTTTACTGCGCTTTTAGGTGATTATATCATATTGTTACCAGCCTTTAAGAGGATGGCCTATTGGTACCTATGTAAATTGTATTGCTTGTAGCCTGAGTTCATAAAATTTGGTATATAGTTCAATTAATCTCTATTGCTTTGTATAGTATTATCTTGTTATTGCAATCAGTAATAAAACATTTTTTTGCTCTACTTTGATTGTAAAGTGCATAAATAACCACTCTCCCATGCATAGTGGTCGTTTTGCCTATTGGTTCCAAATACTTGTTATTGATACAATCGTATTGTATCCTAGGTCCGTGCGTATATTTCTCTTGCTAGGCTTTTGCTTAACCCTTGTTTTTTAAGTGATAATTGATAAGAGGTTACATTTAGAGCTTGGATGAATTGGTGAAATAATTTTAGTTGTAATTAGGTTCTTTGGTGACCTAAGGTTGGATAAGACTGTTTTCTCTAAATGTACCATCATTTTTGGGTATTCTAGGGATTTACTTTTGTTCCATTGTGACTTGAAGTTATTGAGATTTCGTGTTGTTGGACATTAATTGCATTCGTGCACTTGATTACCTTAATGAGGAATTAGTATTTTGCATGGTTCTAGAGTTTCTTGATTGAATTGGATTGTAAATCGTGCCTCTGGTTTTTAGGCATGACATAACCCATTCGAGAAAAAGTTACCTTAGAACCATTTGTTGTTGTTTACCAGAGGCCTCTAAAGGTTATAGGTTTTACAGTCCTATCCTTCCCGGTAATGCGATTGAGAACATACTATCACGGGTAAGTGTCCATATGAGCTTGTCAATCCTGGATAGGTTAGGAATTAAGTTCAGGTCCCTCCTCAGTTGTGAATATAAGTTCCCATGTGTTGGTAACAGGCCGCTTCCAAGCATAGCCATTGATAAATAGCCTTGCATATTTCTCAATGACGTAATATTACACAGCATAATGATTGTTGAGTCCATGACAGCAAAATTTCTGGAGTATGATATGGGCAATTTGTGACTGGGTGTAAACAATCTGAAGCTTTAGAATGGAATAGTTTTAATTCCTGTTGCTGTTGAAAAGTTAATAGGGAACCACGGCCTGAAAGGTTGACCTAGAAGATAGAACAAGAGTGATTGTCTGGTGGCGGATTTCGATAGGAGAACTCTCAGATGCGACCGCAGCTACAGGGTATAACTCTGAGAAAGCAAGAAAGACGGTGTGTCTGTGTGTGTAGTTTTCTGCGTACCTGGGGGAGTCCCCTTTATATAGATAGGTACGAGAACCCTAGTAGAAATAGAAGCGTGACGGCTAGGCCTTGGCCCTGATCCTTGAGGATCACATTAGGATCCTTTCACAACCCTAATTCCTAATAAGGTAACCACCCAATGTGTAGTTGGAAGGTTTGACCACAAGTCACAATTGACACGTGTCGCATACTGATTAGGTGTGTATTTTTAACTATATCATAATATTGCTCCCTAGTTTTGATGGTGTTAATAAAGCAGACGAAAGCAAAGAACAATTATGAGAGAAGATCTTAAACAACCAAATATTCTCGTGAGAAAAACTGCTGAAAGCAAGCCAAGAAGTCTAGCTAAGGCATCCTACTTGGGAGCTCTAGCAGAGTAGCCTGCTCAGACGTGTTGCTCGGTGTCTGCTCGGACACGCTATTCAGGCATCCTATTCAGATGAGCTACTCAGGATGTCTGGTCAAACTGTCTGCTTGGACATACTGTTTGGGCATCCTTTCGGATGAGCTGCTTGGGCAGTCTGATTAGGCTGTATGTTCTTGTAGTCTATTCAGATGTACTGCTCAGGCAGATGGCCTGGGCAAGATGCTTGGGCATCTTCTTCAGACGAGCTGTTCGAGCAGTCTAATCGGGTTGTCTCTTTAGACAGGCTTAGGGCTTTCTGTTCGAACAAGCTGCTCGGGTAGATGGTTTGCTCAAGATGCTTGGGCATCCTCTTCGGACAAGCTGTTTAGGCTGTCTACTCAGGATTCCTGTTCGGACGAGCTACTCGGACATATGGTCCTTGGCAATATGCTTAGGCATCCTCTTCGGATGAGCTGTTCGGGCAGTCTAACTGGGCTGTCTGCTCGGAAGGCAGCTTGGGCTTCCTGTTCAGACGAGCTATTTGGGCATGCTATTCAGAAGTGCTGCTCAGGAAGAGTTTAACCAAGCCCTTGGGGGACATGAAATTCTATGAATGCTTCTGCTCAGGCACTCTACTCGAACGAGAGAATGCACGGGAGAAGTCCAAGCTCTTGGGAGCTTGGAAATTCTCGCAAGGTCTCTGCTCGGGCACTGTGCTCGGATGGGTGAGTGCTCTGCCGAAGTCCAAGCACTTGGTATTCTGTCAAGGCTAGTTCTCAGGCACTCTGCTCAAATGAGAGAGTGCTCGGCCAAAGTCCAAGCTCTTAGGGGCTTGGAAATTCTGTCAAGGCTTCTGTCCGGGCACTCTATTCAGATGAGAGAGTGCTCGACTGAAGTCCAAGCTTTTGGGAGCTTGGGAATTCTATCAAGGCTTATGCCCGGATAAGAAAGTGCTTGGCCAAAGTCCCAACTCTTATCATAATTGTCATCAATTCTTCCTTTTGCTAATACGTGGCATAAAGTCAATTTGAAGAAAATTTTAAAAGCTTAGACATCACGATCACGCCATGTATGGGGTAATGCATATTTGCCACCTTCCTGGGAACGATTACAAAGAAGGAGCTCTTTATATTAAGGCCACATGAGACATTTGGCTCACACTCTTCATTTCTTCAAGTTGGTTATCTTCTCCTCAAGTAAGTTCCTATGCTTTTTCTTGTTTTTTGTTCGGCTTTAGTTCCTTATTTAGTAGCTTTCCAATCTTTAGTAATTTACAGGATGTCGACATCTTCGAGTAGTTCTAGTTCCACCGAAAATGAGTCTGAGAGTATGTCATCATAGGCAGAAGCTTTAACCTCTAGAAGTAGGATTGGGACTTCTAACCCCTAACTGAGCACACCTTTACCTCGTAGAGACGAGTTAGGAGATGCCAAGGAGAAGGCAAAAGAGACAAAGGATGAGGATATGTGGTTCCCCTCTGATGAGAAAAGGAATAAGATGAGCAAAGCTGAAATACAAGAGTTATTAGAGGAATTTCCATTCCCCAGGACATTCTGCTAGACTTCCAAAGATACAAAATTCTGTGAACTATGGAACGGAGACTGAAACTTGCATCTACAAGGGACAAATTAGACCGGGGTTACGGATTTTCGTTGCATCCCTTCGTCCTTGCATTCTTCAACCATTACAAGATGGTGGCTTGCCAACTTGCCCATAATGGATGGATAAAGCTGGTCAGGTTGATATATTTGGTACATACATCGGCATTTAGTTTGGAATTTAAAGACTTCATGAAGATTTACTTTGAGATATACTGTGTCAAGAACATTGAGAGGAGTGTCGGGTGGTATTACATCCATAATAGGCACAGAGTGCTCTAAGGCGTGCCTAAAGCTAACAAGGGCTGACATTCAAGGTACTTCTTTGTGAAGTGAGAAGGTGGTGCTTGGCAGTTCCTACAGAAGTGGAATGGGTATTGCAAGGAGTTGGAGAAGAAACACATTCCCGCTCCAGATATGCTTACGAAAGAAACTCTTTAAGCATATAAAACGAAGGGGTGGTCTAAACATCGCTGAACCCCTTAAAGAATAAGAATTGCAGTACAGAGGAATTATCCTTGAAAATCCATCTTAAGAATTCTTGGGAGTTCAAGAGATAGAACATCAGTGTTCACGACGAGCGTGTCTCCCTTAGAGTCGCCAGTTTAAATTGAATCAGATGGTTTCCTTCCATTTGCGCTTGTCAAGTTCGAATCATGTTTACTAACTTCTTCTTTTGCATTTTTGTAGAAATTCTGGTAAAAGGGAAGGAAGGAAGGGCAATTTTCTATAACTGCTACAAAAAGCGTCCAAAGGGAAGAAGAAAGAGAAGGTAGGGGAAGATCTGCCCCTACCTCTAAGAAGCCCTGAGCTTTTGGACTTGTGCCCTTTTCTTTTGTTGTGGAGAGCATTTATATAGATGAAGACCCGATCTTCTGCCCCTGATGGATGATCAGAAAGGGAGACCTGGGTATACCCAATGCCCATGTCTCTTAGCAGCACCTAGCCTTTGGAGTTCTTCCAGGTGACAACGAGATTCTTGAGAATCAAACTCACGAATCCTTCTCATTTGCACACGTACATGCCACGTGTAATGTAAGTATTTTCATCCTTAACAAATTCTTCGTGAAGCTTGGCCTGGTATTTGATTGATTGTTTCCATTTTTCCAAGCCTATACTTATAGTAGCTAGATGCCTGATCGATTCGAGATGGCTCAAGAAGTGGCGAGCACTGCTGAACATGAAAAGAGAGATAAGAACTTTACTGCTGAGAAGGCTGAGCTATTCTCTAAAATCAGTAGGCTAGAGAAGAGGTATGAGAAGGCCAAGAGATCCAAGGCCCAAGGCTACGGATAGGGCTATTCGAGACTTTCTGGAGGGCACGACGGAAAAGAATGGTCGAGGAGGCGCAGATGAGGATGGTCTGGAGATCTTCGAGTAAGGTTTCCAAAAGGCCAAGGAATTAGTCCTCGAGAGGTTTCTAGACCTTTCTCATGAGGTCATAGTTGTGCCTACCTTTGGGTCGCCATCTAGAGAAACAATTGCTGCAATGGAAGCTGAGGACGTAGTTTCCCAAGGGGAGAAGGATGATCAGCTAGGGGATGCCCTTGAGCCTTAGAGTAGCTGTTTGGCTTCTCTGAAGAAGTTTGGATTTGTGACTTTTTAGGTTAGATATCTTATTGTTCGACTCTATAAAAGAGTTGATCTATCCCAAGTTCCGTCACTTAGCGGTCAACCACCTCCTGCATTATTGGCTGGTCTTTAAAGGACTCCTTCACCCTCCATTTACGTACAATCTAGACGACTTATCATCATCACTGTTGGATCCAGATTCTGGATTGTACTTACCTCCTTATGACTAAGCAACCAATCATCGTTACTGTTGGCTCTGGTTTTTAGTCATGTTGTCTTCCTTATTCGCCTGAGATCAATCATCTTATGTTTGGCTCCGGCTCTTAGGTGGTGAGTTTTTCTGTGTCCCTAACCTACCAATATTCGAAACTATTAGCTCCAACTTCAAGGTGCGGTGTCCTTCTAGCTAAAGTGACCAAATATCATCACCGTTGGTTCAGACTCTTAGTTATAAATTTTTTGGTGCATCTAGACAACTACCAACCATTATTATGGGCTCCTATTTCCAGACGTGCTTCCTTGTCTTTGTCTAAGCGACTAGTCATCGTTATTGTTGGCTTCTTAGACTGACTTTTTAGTATCTCTAGACGATCGATTGTTGTTATTGTTGTTGGTTCCAGCTTCTAGGGGTACACCTTGAACTTAAACGATCAATTGTTGTTACTCTTAACTCTAGCTCTTAGTGCATGAGTTTCCGTTTAGTGTTCCTAGATGAAAATTTGTTATTATTGTAGGCTTCATCCTCTACTAATGCGCCCTTTATCTGGTGACCAATTATTATTATTTTTGCCTCCTACTTCAATCCGTAGAGGAGCAATCGTTGTTATTGTTGGCTCCAACTCTTAAGCACATCCTTCTAGTGTTCCAAGATGACCCGTTGATGTTACTATTGGCTCCAGCTTCTATGAATGCGTCGCTCATTGGGTGACCAATATTTATTACTGTTGGCTCCGACTGCAGATAAGGTTCACTTTCACCATCTTCTTGATATCTCGATGACCAATCATCGTTATGTTGGCTCCAGCTTCGAGTGATATCTCTATCCAAGTGATTGAACTACGTTCATCTGTTTTTTTTTTTTTGGTACTCAGGTAGCTTTGCAAAGGTCAATCTCATATGTGTGTAAAGCTCTGCACCAATCTTAGATTTTGTGGTCTTTTCAGCATTTTTGTAATAACAATGTGTTGTTTTTGGTCATGTTCGCTCGGGGGCGAGCTCCTTCACCGAGAGGCTTTGTAAACACCCTATTTTTGTAAGTTTATTTTGTATGTATTTATTATTTAATGGGTTTCGTTATCGTTAATTAGACTTTGAATGTTACTATTGGTCTAGGCCTAGTAATAGGTAATAGCTCAACATAATTAAGTCCAATACAATAAATAGTCCAATCCATTATAGTTTAGAATCTAATCCAGTTGGAGCCCATATTCCAGTCTAGTAAGTAGTCCGGTTAGTTGGGTTTAACTTAGGGTAAGGTCTTGATAGGATGTAGAGATTTTGTCTTGACTTGGGGAGGATTTTCAAAATCTGGTTTCTATGATGTTTTATTCAAATTTAGGGTGTTTATACCCTGAATTCGGGATAAAAATCATATCTAATAAAGGGATAAAACCGGCTAAGTTTCGGCTAAACCAGACGGTAAAGATTTTAAATTGGATTAATCGGCCTGTAAGGCGCATTTTAGACATTTCATTTTAATCTGGATATTATCCTTTTGGGAAGGATATACATGACCAGAATCTCTGTTTTATCATTTTTACTGCCATAGACCTTTATAAAAAGGCTGCTTAGAACATAAAAAAGGGATTTTCCTCTTGGAGGAAAAACTCTGAAGAATCTTAGAGAGACAGAGAGGCAGAGAGAGAGAGCACCATTCTATATTCATCTCCAGCCCATTTTAGTCCATTTTTAGACGTTCTTCTAATGCATACTCCATCCTTGACTAGTCCGTGCATTGTGGATATGATCTACCCCAGTTTCCTACCGGCAGTCCATTAGAGTTAAGTCTCTCCTTTTCTTTTCTTATGTGTTGTGGTTTAGGTTAGGAGTCTTGGACTCATTTCCTGTTCCTCCCGACTTAGTTTCAGTCTGAAAAAGATGAAGTACAAATTTGAAGTTAGAATCCTGATATTAATAAGAGTATGATAGTAATAGGATTTTATTGAAATTGAGACTCTTTTACGTAAAATTCGAAAATAATCAGGAAGTGTTATTCATGTAGAGTTCTAAACACACTTAGCTAAAAGAAGTTGAGTTTATTTAGGTATCTAGAAAGTGCGACCAAGATTTAGGTCGCCTTTCGTAGGATCGGTCATACCGGGGAAAACTCAATCAAATCATACCGGGTCTAATGGCTAAATGAGGCCGGAAGAAGGGACTGTGTAAGCGGGTCAACCCGCCGAGCAGGGCAGGATTGTATGCTTCCGGGCATTTAACGCCGAGAAAATATAATTAGTTTAATCTATCTATATCGATACTACTTATAAAAGTGTGAATGAGTGTAAATCATTTTTTAGACAAGAATACCCTTCATGTATTTTTGCTCCCAACCTATTCTAGTCACACTCAAAGGTCCACTTGGAGTCTCATTTTGCATGACACGTCCGCACAAGCACAATATTCAACTCTTCGAACCGGTCAAAGTGTGCGTGCCCAAGTCACGTGCATTCTTTGCTTCACACGCCTCACGCGCGACTTAGTCACCAATTATTTCACGCTACCGTGACTCACAGTACCACGTTCGTCGCGCCGCGACCACCAAGCACCTTTTTACCAAAAACATCGATTGTTGGCACAACCGGAGCGACGGGGTCAAGGGCAAAGGCCTTGGCGAGCCCCATGGGGTTGGCCTCGGCCTCACCCAAAGCCATGGGGTCAGCCTCGGCCTCAATGGGGGGTCGGTCTTGGCCTCCATGCGGTGTTGGCTTTGGCCTTTCCCCCCCGGTTGTTCACTTTTCGCGCAAAGTCCCCCTTTCGTGCTTTGTTTGCTTCATACACTTCGTATGTGACTTAGGCACCTTGTTCGTCATATGGGTATGATTCATGTCGACACGCTCGTCGTAACACAACTTCCGAATTCATCATTGCCCACCGAAACACCTTCCATCGGCGGGCCCGAAGTTCACCCAAAGGGGGAGTGGCCTTGGCCTCCCTTCACGGGAGTTGCCCATTAGACTTGGCCACCCCCTAGAGTCGGCCTTGGCCTTCCCAAGGGGTTGGCCTCGGCCTCACCAAGGGGTCAGCGTTGGCCTCCCCAGGGGTGGTGGCCTTGGCCTTCCCCCAATCCTTGGCCTATGGCCTCCCCTCCCGCGCGCACTTGTTTTCTCGAATCTTTGCACCTCCGCGATGTTTACGAACATTCGTCCATCAACCTCATGATGTTCGTCGTGCACCAACCTCATGATGTCTGTTGTGCATGAACCTCGTGACGTCTATCGTGCATCAACCCGCAGCGTTCATCATACATCAACCTCGCGACGTCTGTCATCCGCGACTGTGCACCGCTCCCGCGATGCCCGTCGCCCAAAGTCGCGCACTACCACCGAATGACCCGTCACTGACGACCGCGTACCATCACTTCCAACTTTGTCATTACTACATGTTGCATTCATCATCTTGTTATGACAAGTACACTTAACTCAAATCCCATCTTCGGGACACCCGACGCGTCCCGTGCGCCGTCTCCGCGACCTTCATCGCCGCGCCCATGGGCCATTCTTATGACATGTGCCCCGGCACCAAGTATTGCTCCATGATGTTTGTCGCCATGCCTATGCGCCATCTTCATGATACATGCCCCCGGCACCAAGTATTGCTTCGCGACGTTCGTCACCATACCACTTTCATAACACGTGCCCCGGCACCAAGTATCGTCTCTGCGACCTTCGTCGCCGCGCCCATGGGCCATTCTTATGACATGTGCCCCGGCACTAAGTATTGCTCTGTGATGTTCGTCGCCGCGCTCATGTGCCATCTTCATGATACGTGCCCCCGGCACCAAGTATTGCTTCGCGACGTTCGTCGCCGCACCACTTTCATAACACGTGCCCCGGGACCAAGTATTGTCTCCGCGACGTTCGTCGCCGCGCCCATGCACCATTCTTATGACATGTGCCCTGGCACGAAGTATTGTCCCCGCAACATTCGTCGCCACGCCCATGCGCCATCTTCATGATACGTGCCCCTGGCACCATGTATTGCTTCGCGACGTTCGTCGCCGCACCACTTTCATGATATGTGCCCCTGCACCAAGTATTGCTTCGCAACGTTCGTCGCCGCACCACTTTTATAACACGTGCCCCGGCACCAAGTATTGTCTCCGCAATGTTCATCGCCGCGCCCATGCGCCATTCTTATGACATGTGCCCCCGCACGAAGTATTATCCCGTCGCGCCCATGTGCCATAATCATGATACAGGCCTCCGAGCATCACACTTATTCACCACACCATGCGTCCCTGCCAAGGACGTGGAACATGCTTCGACCCACTCCCCAGAGTGTGCAACATCATGCGGGGATAGGCGACTCCTCCAGGACACTATCTCCATCAGGGAGCTCTTCAACTCCCCTTCTGCCAGGTAGACGGCTCCTCCGGGATGCTACCTTGACTCGCTCCAAGTGCTCCAGTACAAGGACTCACCGCGGGGATAGGCGACTCCTCCGGGACACTATCTCCGCCAGGGAGCTCTTCAACTCCCCTTCCGCCAGGTAGCTCTTCAACTCCCCTTCCGCCAGGTAGACGGCTCCTCCGGGATGCTACCTCGGCCTATGGAATATGTGGCTCCTCTGGGACACTATTTCCGTCAGGGAGCTTTTCAACTCCCCTTCCGCCAGGTAGATGGCTCCCTCGGGATGCTACCTGGCCCGTTAGGTAGACGGCTTCTCCGGGATGCTACCTTGACACGTTCCGAGTGCTCCGGCAAAAGGACTCACCCGCGGGATAGTCAACTCCTCCAGGACACTATCTCCCCCAGGTTGTCTTCGTGACTGGCCTACGTGCTCCGGCACTGGGGGCTTGCGTCGGCACCCCTACGGACTATGACCCCCGTGTCACTCCGAGACCAGAGCAGGTCTTTGAAGGGCATCGCGCCTAGTCCGCCTAGCAGTTGAGCGACGGGTATTCCCTACCACTATCAGGCCTGTAGGACTCTGCAAGGGCTTGGATTAGAGGCTAGATCAAGGGGTTCTCTGGCCACACCGACGCTGTGGGAGCCAGTCTTTCCAGACAGACAGAGCGACGCTGTGCGGGGCAGGCTGGGTGAATATGCGATTCGACAGTCCGTGGAGCACCGGCAGCTGTGGACCCCTCGGTGAAGTGTCACTCCCGGGGAGTGCCACGTGTCGCGTGATGACATCATCATCTCAATCTCTACAAATAGAGGTTTTGAGAATTCATTTGGACCATTGGACATTTTCATAACAATTTTATTTTCTGACTTTAGAATCCGAGAGAGAAAAACATACAGGACCCTGACTCTGGACCTAAGCACCGGACTGTGACTGTCATTGTGTATTCACCCTGCGCCATCGCCCTCGCAGCACTGCCACCCTCAAGCTCTGTCTGGGAAGCCCTTGGTCTCTGCCTTTGCTCCGCCCTTGCTGTGTCTCACATCAACATACTTCGCATCTGACTCGGACTACATTCCTTGTGGCACCTTCTAATCTGAAAATCATTTAAGAGTTAATTACATCTTCTAAAATTGAATTAAACTATGACCAACATTCTCACCCGAAGCATGAAACTCTCAGAACATCTCACTCTGCTCAACAATGTTCATGGCTTACTCACATGCTCCACAGTTACAAAACACACCTATAAATACTACAACCACATACTATACTATGCATACTAGAGATTTAGGGGGTTTACCTGTTGAATTTGGATCAAAGCTTCCTCCTTTCTCTCCGTTTGTTTCCCACACTGCTCTGTTCTTCCTCTCTCTCTCTCTCTCTCTCTCTCTGTTTCTCTTGTTTCTTTCTTTCTCGAAAGGGAAAGTTTCCACTTTTGGTTTTTTTTTTGTTTTCTTTCTTTACTTAAAGATCTTATCCCAATTTATTATTTTATAATTTATTTCATTAGTCATCAAATAACCAAGGTGGAGGTGGCACCATCTTGTAACCAATTTGCAAAATAGCCCCTCTAATTTTCAAAAATTACAAATATGCCCCCAAAATTTCAAAAATTATATTTTTGCCCCAAAATTCTTTTAAGCTTCCACAAACTTCTAATACCCGAGTATTGCTCGAAATTAGCGCCCGTTTATTTTTCAGGTCACGGATGACTATTTTAAACAGCTCCCGAAGTTCGAGATATTACATTCTTCCCCCTTATCAAAATTTCATCCTCGAAATTTGCTCTTGGATGTCCTATCACATTTACGTATCACACTTCCATTGCAGAACTCTGATAACTATCTCATAGTAGCTTGGCTATCTCTGACTTTCGTACCCAGATTCTTGTCCCATGAATACCTAGACGCAACTGTTTAAATCCAAATCAATATGCTAAACTGAAATCCTGTCAGATAATCACTTCACTCTAACTATTCCCGAACTTCACAAGCGATGAGTTAACTGGTACAAAACTCACTGAGTAGAACCTACGCCGCTCCGAATTTTGCCCATATCAAACAAATAAAATCAACTCTAATGCCACAAACTTTTATTGCACTGAGCCGATAATATACCAGAAATTTTATCCCTTATACAACTTACTTAATTCTTGTAAGCTTAATCCCAGGCTCAGGGCATATTAAAACGCTAAGCAATTGTCACGTGTGACTAGCAATCTAGCGAGGCTATCATGGGTAGGGTAACCAATTCATACAAGCGCTTATGCCTCATAGAAGACAACAAAATTATAGCCACTAGGCTTTCACTGCACACTCTAATACCTCAAAACAACGAGTCCAAATTATTGACAAGTTCATCACCTGATTCACAGTCACATTATTTACAAAAATCTTATAACCTTATCCTTCAATCATCTGTTTCAGTTAAACTGTTAAAATCGTTGGGTTCCAAAAGCAAATAACCAGAGGTCTATTATCCCGGGTTTAACCAATTTCCATCTTATACCGAATCATTGAATAGCTTATCTGAACCTAATCCACTTTCCCAGAGTCTATTCTCACTCACAAATGATCTGAGGCTTAGGATTCTACCTAACCTCATATCCAGGTAGGGGAACTATGCAATTAATGAAAACAATAATCGTAATCAGGCAATCAAAACACAAAATCTTCAACAAAAATCGTGCATATCGGCTCTCGAAGTTCACAACAAAACTCTGCAATATTCTAGAAGAAATGATAGACACAGAGACAATGATATAGATCTGACAAAATAAAGTCAGCACAATGACTCGGAACAATCAGAATTGGAAGAGGTTATTGGTCCTCAACGGAATTCGTATCTTTCCCATGGCCAGTGGGTCAGATACTATCCCATCAAGTCCAATTGATTCGAAAGGACAGATAAATATTCTGAAAAGGAATAAGATGTCTCGTCATGAATGACATCTTCGCTGACGTCTCAGTGTAAGCTGACATTCAATTAAGTCGTCCTTGAGTTCAATATGCAAGAGAATGAATCAGATGAAAGAGAAAATTCCAAATCCCTTCTTGTACCCTTATACCAGACTTTCAGTCTTAACGCCAGGCATCCTTCCAAAACAGTACTCTTACTCATACATCAAATCACCAACTTAACTACTGCTCAGACCCTATAAACTTTCCAGGTATGACTAGGGTTTCCCCTGACAATATACAGGTGAGTGATTAGAAAATCACCAATTCATACCTAGTATGATATCAAAATCCTGAACATTAAATGGAATGAGGTCCAGAGAAGGATTTTTTTTTTCCAAACATGGACTGTATATTCACAGATAACTACAAAACAGCCGAGGACTCTCCCAACGGAGTATTATCACAATATCAATTCTTATAGGACATATCTTCATCCTCAATCTCTATGCCAAAGTAACAGATGTAAGGAAATATGATGTTCCAAACTTAAATAGTAGACACACATCTAATATGTTAATCTGTGGTGTACCTGGCACCACGTCACCGGATGTCACTATATCCTGAACAGACATTAAATAAACTTTAACTGATATTCTGGGTCTCAGCCCCTACTGATCTTGTCCTCTTCCTGTCGAGGAACACTACTCGCTATTACACTAGCAATAGGTACACGACTTATTATTTCTTAGGCACAGACAGTTTCAAACTTAATGCTTCACACTGCCATACCTAACATATCATCCAGTCACTTTATTGCATAACCCACCGCTCTGATTTCTATTCGTAGTTACCACATGGGGTGGACAGAAAATTGACCCGCCACCCTGACCAACATTCTGTGTAGGTCAAACTCCAGATCCATGCGATGGTCCAAGTCTCATACTCTGAGCGGATCGAGCGCCTTCACCCTGCGCTCCCCTAAATCTCATACTGCTATGATCGAATTTCAGAACTCTATCCATATCTCAATACCACTGAACCGAAGTGGGCCTGAATCTCTGATTTTGCCCCAACCTTTAACCTTGGGCACCGTACTGTGCTGACTGTAAAAACTTTTGCTGATGACCGTCAGCTCATACAAATCCGTTCGGAGGAAATTCTCGCTTATCTCTCTTCTATCCATCCTATGTTTACTTATGTCTTCTAGACTTCAATTGTTCCAAAACACATACCAAATAAAGACATTTCATATCGCTCGTCGATCGAGATGGGAGCATTCTATCTCTCAGTCCAGGCCTAAGTTCCCACTCAGATTTCTGGCAACTATCTGCCTCCAGCAATAACATTCTTACTGCGAAACTAACAATCATGAGATCTCATCTCAACCTTGTTTATTGACTCTTAATCTGTTATCTCACATTAACAATTCTCTCACATCTGTTCACGAAGTCTCACAAAATACCAGTCAAAATAATTCTCTAAAGGGTTCCCAAGTGACTTAAATCAATTTTTCAATAAGTCAAATCCTTCGATACTCTTTCCACCCCTTATCAACCTCGTCTCTCAGTTTGTATCTAACAAATTAAATCTTTCATCACTTCACTCAGTTGCTCAAAATTTTCTCCATTTTTGCTAATCCAATTCACTGTCTCTATAGGGTTCATCAATCCCCCTGTAGCTAGTCATTTCATCTATTAAGTTCACCCAAGATACTCTCATCTCGAGATTATGGTTAATCAGGATTCGATACTCCAGGCTGCCGGTTGCCAAATTCTATGTCATTGAAATTGGAATAGGGTTCATGGTGTTTAGAATCACAACCACCCGTTCTAGGGTTCTACTGTTTCCCCCATGGGGTAGGGTTACCTCTCTATAATCATAAAACCCATACAATACATTTTTCAATCAAAAGATTGTCTAGTCAAGTCTTTTCCAATACCGGGAGTAAGATCCTTGCTCATCTATCGGGGACCTCTCGGCCCTCTGTACTATCTTCATTGCCAGTGTTCCGAATGCAGACCATACTATAAAATGTACAATTACCAGGGTTATTCTAACACGTGGCTAAAGAGCAACACAATTACAATCAAGGTAGACTGTTTAACTCTACCATCATCCTACCCCACTCTCGTTAACCGGAATTCCATTCTACAGAAACGTGTTACCTATACTCTGTGGTTCCGTTCCCACAGAATCATATACTTAAGCGTTAAATCCACAAGACCGAACTGTTCTGATACCAACTGTAACGCCCCCGGAATCCGGAGCTCCGCCGCCCCGAACTCCTGGGTCGTTAACCTACTGGATCACATCATACCATCGGACCTGTTCACTAACGCATATTTCAAATCATCTAATTCAACATCAACTCAGATTTCCCAAAAATACCAAATCACCAACTACTTAGCTTACATTATTACAGCTTAGGTTCTTCGCAATTCAAACTCTTAAGAACAAGTTAACAGTACCGACCCGCGGAGGGGTCTTACCATACAGTGGTGATGGGCTCATCGGAATCTCACACAGACTCTAACCCATTCCCGAACCTGCTACAGCTTATCATTACCTGTAGAAGAGAGCCAAATGAAGGGTGAGCTTTTGAGAGCCCAGTAAGGTCGTATAAGGATTACAAAAGAGATTATAACACGACTCTAAAAAAAATCCAATCGACGATGATTATCAAAACACTTCGAACGATCAAAACTCAATGATTACCCAAAATGATCAAAGTTCATCAGAAATAGATGCCAAAATAAATATTAGCAATCAGAACAAAATCCAAAATGATCAATAAAAGATCCTTTTCAAGTCAGCATTTCCAAGTACCACAAAAATTTCCCTTGCTCAAGGGATTTCAATCCGAGCAGAAATTCATTTCGAAAATACAGCAAGATTTCCCGAGGGATTTTAACCCAAGTAGAAATAAAATAAGATAATACGATAAAGGCTTGTCAAGGGATTTCAACCCAAGTACGAATCCTTCTAGCTAAGTACAATGAATGTTTGTCAGGGCTTTTAACCCAAGTACAAATCATTCTAGCTAAAAAAATCAAAAATCAATGTTGATCCTGAGCGATTGCAATGCCATTATGGCAAGCTCATATAGTGTACACATGCATGATGTATTAAAATAATTACTAGTCCATTTGGGTACTATCTTGCGTTTCATGTAAGATTCAACCAGCCTTATATCGCCTCCCCACTAAACAGGTATCCAGGTCAACACAAAAATTAACAATATCAATGAGCGTTAACATAAGCTTATATTCCCAAAATTAATTCGGGTTCTCATAACAATAATCATACTGACATAAGTCAGCATTCAGGATTTTCAAAAGAAAAATTACAGATAAATGACAAGAACGCCTGCGAATAATTATCGAATAAAATCACAAAAAGTTTGAAGAATGAATACAGACAATTATCAAATTTGCTCAGCCCGCAATAACATGCGAGTATCACAAGATTTTCAAATAACCGATTCAGGTTCAACATTAGGGTTTTCTGGGCAAGAACATGTTGATATCGTACATAACTTAGAGTTCGGCATTAGCCGTAAATATATCAAAGGAGTACTTACGAGTACAAGTAATCAAAGAAGGGTTCGGACAAAAGTCCTTACCCAAGGTTCAGATAGAATCCCTTACCTGAATCCGCAACTGCATTATTTTAACCGGAAGTCTTCAGCTTTAACCTAAACAGAATAATCGAACTATTAGAATACAGCTTATAGAAAAAAATTATAACTTAATAAGAACTCACATATGCTCCCAAAATGAACCTCCCCTCACCGGGTATCTAAAATTATCGAAACGCCCCTAGGGTGTAAAATTACCAAAATGCCCCTCTCAGACTTAAATCACCCAAACGGTCTTCCCGTAAGTAGAATCGCTGAAATAAGCTTCCCATATGTAAGTTTATGCAAAAATACCTTTCTTAGGTCAAATTACCAAAATACCCCTTCGGGGATGCAAATTACCAAAATACCCCCGTTACACTTTAATTCTCAAAATGACTTTTCCATAAGTAAAGTCACTAAAATAATCTTTTTGTATGTTAATTTACTTCAAAATACCTCTTATAGGTAAAATTACCAAAATACCCCTTCGGGGTGGTAAATTACCAAAACACCCCTAGGGGTTTCCGGCACTGAAAAATCTCAAAAATATCTTAAACCGCTATTTTAAGCATCCCGATATCTTTTCTGTACTAAAAAGGATTTTAAAATTTTTTTGTCCAAAAATCCCGAACCGATGTCCGAACCGAGTGCTAAAAGGCCAGTTTCGCAAAAAAATACCTACAGGCCTCAGAATGGCCTAAATTTTAGATAATGAATCATATCTATAAAATAGGGCTTCCATAAAATTTTCAGGTTAAAATAACTTGGTTTGATATGCTAAATAAATCGATAAAGTTCTTTAATCGGTACCCCAATTTAGCACTCTTCGCAGACTCTGAAAATTCTCAAAAAAATTTCAGAGAGTACATCTAGAAAAAATATTGGGGGTTACAGTTTTGTGTTTTGTCCAATTATGGCTCTAGCTATTTATGAAAATTCGTGAAAGAAGCTGCCTAAAGCATTTAAGTTTTTAGCGACAAAAACAGTTACTATTTGGATTAAAACACACACTAAAGCACCTCAGCTGCACACACTCTCTTCTTCATTGTTTTGCCGAGACCCACTTCATACATAGAACCCCCAGAATTACACACCAACCCACTAAATTATTACCAACCCACTATAAACACCTACATATGTTTAACTAACACCCACTAACACCATTTAAATCATACAATTACACCACATACCCATGGATCATCAAAGTATACATACACCCCTCTGCACAATCAAGAACACATACCATAAACACCCAAAACGCATACTGGCCACCCTGAACTCTCGGAATTTCCCCCTCACATACATAGCTACCCCTTACATCCTTCTTAAGCCACATATAACACACTTCGGGTTGGTTTGACAAAAAAAAAAATTTTGGTTTTCAGTTTTTAAAGAGCAGTTTTTAAAAAGTAGCTTATTTATTTATTTTTTTTTACAAAAACAAGTGGGTGTTTGATAACCTTTTTTTTTTAGTTTTTTTTTTTGTGTTTGGTAATCCTTTTTATTTTGACTTTTTTTTTTGGGTGGTTTGCGGTGGCGGTGGTCGACGGTGGTGGTGGCTGGTGGCTGCCGGCGGCCTGCAGTGGCTGCCGGCGGTGGTCACCGGAGGTGACTGTCGATGGCCGGAGGTGGCTGCCGGCAGTTGCTGGCGGTGGCTGTCGGTAGTCGCCGGCGGCCGGAGGTGGCTGCCGGCAGTGGTTGCCGGCGGTGGGAGGGTGGTGGTGGTGGTCTCAAAAAAAAAACCAAAAGTGAAAAAAAAGACCAGTTTTTGGAGTTTTTTTTTTACTCTTCAGTTTAAAAACTGGTTTTTGGAGAAGGAAAAAAAATGGTTACCAAACGCACTTTTTTTTCCAATTTTCAAAACTGAAAAAAAAAACTGGAAAAAAAACCGCGTCAAACACACTCTTCATGTCACTATAACCCATTATTTTTCACCCACTTTCATTCAGCAGCCATCGCCACACCTCACCAACACACACAGTCACAGTAACACACATCGCACCATTGCGTATCTACAATCCCTCTCCTTTACCCCCTTTCAAATTTGAAAATCATTTAAGAGTTAATTACATCTTCTAAAATTGCTTTAAACTATGACCAACATTCTCACTCGAAGCATGAAACTCTCAGAACATCTCAGTCTGCTCAGCCATGTTCATGGCTTACTTGCATGCTCCACAGTTACAAAACACACCTATAAATACTACAACCACATACTATACTATGCATACTAGAGATTTAAGGGGTTTACCTGTTGAATTTGGATCAAAGCTTCCTCCTTTCTCTCCATTTTTTTCCCACGCTGCTCTGTTCTTCTCTCTCTCTCTCTCTCTCTCTCTCTGTTTCTCTTGTTTCTTTCTTTCCCGAAAGGGAAAGTTTCCTCTTTTTTTTTTTTCTTTCTTCACTTAAAGATCTTATCCCAATTTATTATTTTATAATTTATTTCATTAGTCATCAAATAACCAAGGTGGAGGTGGCACCATCTTGTAACCAAATTTCAAAATTTGCAAAATAGCCACTCTAATTTTCAAAAATAACAAATATGCCCCCAAAATTTCAAAAATTATATTTTTGCCTCAAAATTCTTTTAAGCTTCCACAAGTTCTAATACCCGAGTATTGCTTGAAATTAGCGCCCGTTTATTTTTCGGGTCACGGATGACTATTTTAAACAGCTCTCGAAGTTCGGGATATTACAGAAACACATGACCATAGCATCTTGTATACTAATTTCAACAATTTCTTTTTTTTTTAAGATGACCATTAGTTAATAATGATTTTTGCTTACTATAGATGAATTACATTCTCATTTTCTCTTAACAGATAATTGGTTCTTTCTTTTATGTTGGCAATGAAAATTTGGTATTACACTTCAATAGAAAAAAAAGGTAAAAAATTGGACATGCTTAAACTTTTCTGCTCTCTTGCGCTTTGATGTAAGAGCTAATATCGTGTGTGTGTGTATAGTGGATATGTATAATTTATTTTTAGACACAAATGCCCTTATACACTTTTACATATTATATCAATGCTTTTCAAATGTTACCACCTCGGTAATTGCTGGCTTATCTAAAACCGCTGTCACGTTCTCTTTTCATGTAAATGACTCTACACTTTCCTACATCTCCCATAAATTAATTATTATAATTTCTCCGTCTACTCTGTGTCAAGTGGCAAAATGATTCTACATCCAAAGTTTGTTTAGAGGTAACTTAAATCTATATTCTTAAGCTTAGTTGCTTAATATAACGAAGGTTAATATCCTTTTTGAGTATGTAAGTTCGAAATGAATGTTGATTTAAGTGTTTATCTAGCTTCCAACTCTATAAAGGTAAGCTCAATAAACTCTTCTAATATTTACAAACTTTGACTTTTTTAGGACGAGCATGATATTTTATGTGTCAGCTTTTACCATACATATCACATTATTATCAGTACCAAGATTCTATTTTCTTTGCCGAAAAACATTATCACACAGATAAATGGTGAGAGCCAAGCTTTTACTTTTCAGGATGGAGCATTTTATTCGATGTTAAATGACTAATATGCAATATGATTGACATAAATTGTGTCTAAGTCATTAATAACTTTGAAAACATCCCATGTATTAGATACAAAGAGCTATCGAACATGGAGCGAGACACCCAACTCTTCAAAACATATTTATTAAGATATTTATTACAAAATTCTGAATATGTAAACATTATTTGACTACATGTACGGTTTGAGTCTTCTATTCTTGTATATGATGAAGTCATTTTCTTGTTTCTATAAATTATGCATTAGAGGCTTAATCAAAGAGAAAAGTGAATGCAAATCATTGCTAAGAGCTAAAAAATATATTAGATAAGAGAAAATCCTTTGTGAATTACAGAAATCGAAGAAGCCTATTCGTAGCCACCCAAAAATAGCCATGGCCAAAAATAACGTACAAAGGTATGATTTCAATTATTTGTTGTTGAGAAATTACCACACAATATTTTTTTACTTAAAAACGTTGAAGTTACATGTCAATGACTCATTTATAATGAAATAAGAACTGCAGCGTGCTTGAGGCCCTAACCAGATACTTCTTCTTCTTTATAAAACTGAACATGTTTTTTGAAATTTATATAGTATCGTTATGATTTCTAGCTGTTTTTTAAAAGTAAAGCACATTAATGTTTCACAAATCTGATACAGTAACCATCTTCCATACTATCTTTTGATTCTATTCTTACATTAAAGTTCTATCGCGCATCCACTTGAATTTTTTTTATACGACCTTCTTTTAATTTAATTAGAATAACGGCCAATATTCAAATCAGAGGCTGCTTGAAAATTATCGAGATAAAACACACTCAACTGTGAAAAGCCATACTTGTATAAATGATACGAGTTACAGTCAGTCTATGTTAATAAAGTACTTATTTAAGTACACTCACAAGATACACGAAAAAATAAACCAAAGTTCTTGAAGTAAATGTAATGAAGAAAATTTTGGCATGTTACAACCTAAGTAGAAAAAGTTAACAAGACTAATTAGTATATAAACATTCAAGTTAACTAATGGACATCAAGAGGGTTTAAAGTATATACCATTTAGTCTAAGTTAGCGTTCGAGAAATACAACTATCACAATTCTTTAATAGATGAACCATTTTTAGTATTAACTAGTCGTCCAACAATCTAGCTATATTGATACAACATGAATGTATATCTCTATCTCTTATATTGGTGTAATATTTTTTTTCAATTGACCGGTAGAACATGGAAGGGGTTATTGAAATAGTTTGGTCACTAGGTTTATCTGAAGAGACTGTAACACTTGATATCAGCAGGCTGTTGTTTCGTGACTTGATAAATTTTGACATTAAATTATTTTTCGGTCTTACGTGTAATATACATGGTTGAAATATGCTTGTTCCGTATTTATGATTGCCTTTTATGAGCAAAATATTTTGACTTGCACTTATATTTTCATATGTCAGTTTTTTAGCAACCATTATATTGAATTGCATATTTACTTTTTCTTAATTTTTTTTTACTCAAATTTTGTAATAATGCATATTAATTTTTCGAACCTTTTTAAATATTGACGTTCACGTGCGTGTACTCAACTAGTAAAACAACAAACACGAACATTTGGAGCAGGTGAGGTTCCCGTGCCGAGTACATTCGATTCGGTCAAACCTCCAGCCTGGATTTGGAAACTAGAGATGTCAAACGGGCCGGGCTTGGGCCGCCCGGCCCGGGTCCATCGGGCTTGAAGAGAAATCGGGCCGGGGCCGGGCTAAGAAGGCTGCAATCCGGGCAGGGCCGGCTGAGGGGAAATTCTAGGCCCGGTCCAGGCCCTGGCCCGGTCCAGGCCCTGGCCCGGTCCAGGCCCTGGCCCTAGGCCCAATTTCTAGGGCCGGGCTTGGGCCGGCCCGGGACCTTTTTTTTTATTTTCTTGTTATTCAATTTTAAATTTCATCTTTAGGCATGTCCAATTTTCAAATTTTGACAAATCTAATTTTTATCATTTTATTTCATTATATGTAATATTCATATATATATATATATGTATGTATGTATAGATATATTTATTTGTCTCTCATTTTATTTTTTGCTATATGTTAAATCTTTTCTTACTCTTCTTGGTGATCTTTATTAATAAAATCTGAACACATAACAATTATTACTATTTAAGAGAGACTGTTTCTACTATTTGATATTTTACTTCAAACTAATTGACCGAAAATCCGGGATTGATACATGTTAATTCTCGAGACGATCTTTAGTAATAAGTATAGAAAAATAAATGTGTTCATAGGCCCTCCTCCTTTTATCGGGGCTTGGACCGGCTGCTTGTAAACAAACTGGCGAAGTTACCTATTTTTTTATATATACAAAAAAATATATATCTTGCTTGTAAAAATTTATTTTATATATATGGAAAAAAGTATATTTTGTGAAAAAATTTATTCTTAAAACTTAAGAGAAGGAAAATAAAAAGAAATTACCTAATCATCCGGAAGTACTTCAATATCCGAGTCACTGCTCTTCCTATCATCAATCGGTTTATCTTGCTCGCGGTATTTCGCATCAAGATAATCCTTCCAACATACACATAGCTCGAGCGACTCGGGGTTAAGACGACTCCTCCTGTCATCCAAAATCCTCCCGCTGGCTGAAAATGCCGACTCTGAAGCAACCGTGGAGGCTTGCACTGGCAGTACATCCCGTGCAATTTGGGATAAAGTTTTATACATGTTTTGATTTTGTTTCCAAAAATTTAACAAATTAAAATTAACCTGTTCTTGCATTGATAAATCAGAATAATGATCAGTATTTGCATATACACCAATCTCATTAAAAGAGGAAAAAGTAGACGAACCTGCCGAATTAGAAGTACCTTCACCTGGTAGTTGTCTTGCTACTAGATGTTCAAAGCCCTTAAGGTATGGCGCATAATACCTCTCAACAGTGGATGATGTAGCTCGCCCGCGCACGTCAGCAGAATTACGATAGAGGTTGAACAATTCCTCAAACCTCTTGCTCACTTTTGCTGTGAGTGCGGTTGTCTCCTCTGCTGTGTAGCACATTAATTTCGATATCTCTTGTATCGAGGCGTTCACGCCATGCAACTTTAACCTAGGATCTAAACAAGTAGCCACAGCAAAAATAACAGGCAGTCTACTCCAATATTTATTAAATTTTTCATCCATCACTTTTACTATTTCCCTAAAGGGTCCTATATATCTCCATTTTGTTAACATTGTAGCCATCTTGAGAATTTCTATTACAGCGAGAGGAGAGGTGGGATAGTACGTACCAGACAATAAATTGGTAGACGTGTAGAATACCTCCAAAAATTCAGCTAGGTATGTGGCCATCTGCCATTCCTCTTGAGTTGGCAAGCCGGCTGGGAACTGGGTTAGTAGAAAATGCGTATAGACTTCTCGGTATGCCAGAATGTGTAAAAGCATATGGTATGTAGAGTTCCACCTGTGGACCACATCTGTAACTGCTCTCCTGCGAGGCATATTATATTCAACACACAACGTTTTAAATTGTTGTGTTCTCGGACTCGAGCTATTAACATACGCTGTCATACCCCTCATTTTGACAAGAATATCTCCTGCAGCAGCTAAACCATCTTGAACAATTAAATTAATTATATGACAAACACAACGAACATGAAATAATTGACCAGAAAGTACAGGTTTGAGGCTCTCCTTTAAAGCATCAACAGCAGCTGTATTGTTAGAAGTATTATCAAAACTAATACTCATAATCTTATCCTTTAATTAAATGTGGTACATGCTTTTAATATAAGAGTAGCAATGTTCATTCCATCATGCGGAAAAGGAAAGAGCTCGAAAGCGATGATTCTCTTGTGCATAACCCAATCTGCATCAATCCAATGAGCGGTCACACAAGAATAACTAACAAAAGTAAATGGAGATTGCCAAATATCAGAAGTAAGACTAACTTTACCGTCAAATTTATCGAAATAATCGATAAGGCGTGCTTTGACAGCATTGTACTGTCGGAGTGCATCGGATCTAGTTGTGTTTCTATGAACCTTTTTGTACAAAGGTTGAACGTATGTGTTCATATATCTAGAGTGCTTAGGATTATCGGCAAAAGAAAAGGCTTGTTCATCGTGAATGGCAAATTCAGCAGACCTTCTCTTTGCTCTTACTGATTATAAACAAATAACTTATCGTCAAAAGATAACTGCGTTTGGGTAGGTTCGACATTCCTTTTGAGGTACACACTGAGGGTAATGCCTGTTAAGATGTCCATTATCACTACCATACGAAAATAATTTAGCGCAGTATACATCGAGCTTTTCGGATGCCGTCCACCAATTCATCGAAATGATTCCAAGTCTCGGCTTTCTTTTTTTTTCTCCTTTTGGACTTCTGGTTCATTACCGGAGGCATTGCTCGGCCCTTCTTCATCATGACCAGGCATAGGGTTGAGGTTATGCCACGGAGTAGTAGCTTCGCCAACCGAGCTGCGTCCTTGACTATAATGCGGGGGTCTTCATCAGGTTGATTCAAAATCTGGAATGTTTTGATTGAACTCCCAATTGGCTTGGGTATCTATTATACAGCCTGTACTCATTCGTCCAGGAACGAATGATTGTGTTGGTGCTTGGATTGGTGTTTGTGATGGCCGTGGCGCTGGCGCTTGTGCTTGCGATGATGATGATGTTTTTCGTGATGATGATCCACGCCTTAGTTTCTTCAATATTTCAGCCATATTTCACGCTAAACTTTTTTACTAGATTGAAAATCAAAATTCGTAAGAGTAACTAAATACACAAGTATAAGAGTAGTAATAAGAAATAACAATTAAAAGAATGAACGAGTAACAAATATTAATCACTGAGGATAATTCTAATCCAATGTGGAGAGAGTTAGTAATTAAAAAGCATTTAGTAATAGTAATTAATAAATAAAAATTCACTAATTACTAATTACTAGACAAAAGAATTAGAGAGTAACAAATTAATAAGAGTAGTAGTTAGTAATTAGAATTTAGTAAGAGTAGTAATTAATAAACAAGAGTACTAATTAGTAAATACTAGTAGTAATTAGCAAGAGTAGTAATTGGAGAGGGAAATAGTAGTAAAGCTTGTAGAAATATAGAATGTTTAGATAAGAGAGAGTAAGAAGATTGGTGTGAAAAATTAGAGAGAAATGGTGCAAATTTATAAATTTTAGAAACTTCACAAAAGACCAAAATACCCTTAAAAACTATCCGTTTATAGTTGTTGGGAGGGTAGGAGTGTAAAAACCTTTAAAGGAGTTGAAAAATTTAAGTTAGACTAAAATACCCCCCAAACTAGCCGTTATATTGCTGTTGGGGGGGTAAAAGTGTAATTTTAGGGAATATATCCGTTGGAGGAAAAGGGAGGGAGAAAGGGGGGAAAAACAAAAAATTCAAACAGGTGGGGCCGGAACCGGCCCGGATAACCGGGCCGGGCCAGAACCGCGCCGGGCTTGGCCCGGACTTTTCCCCAGATTTTTTCGGCCTGATTCAAGCCCAGGCCCTAAGCCCAATTCCTCCGGGTCAGCCCTGTGCATGAACGGGCCGGCCCGGCCCGGGCTTTTTTCGGACTGGGTCGGGCCGGGCCGCGGGCCGCCCGGCCCGTTTGACAACTCTTACCCTCCGGAAAAAAGACTAGTCTTGTTTGTCTTCGCCGGCCAAGTCCCCGCGACGTCGTTTGAGTCCACCCGTTTCCACATCTCATCGTTGTGCAGGAAAACTTGATTTCAACCAAAGTACCCGACCAAATCAACCTAGGGTTTTAAAAGGGAAACAGGAGGGATGCGAAATTCGGGTACGGCGGTGAACTACCTTAGGAATCAGTTATGTTACGGCGTCTTAGATGGATTATAGCTGGTCTCAACAACAATCACAAAACCCTGAAGCCCAGGTTCGATGCCAAGCCCCTGCCTCCTCTACCGCAGCCCCAAATGTTCAAGCCCCCAAAGCTCAAGCCTGTGCGGAGCCAAACCTTTGAGGCCGCTCATGAGATTGCCATCTATATTCACCGCTTTCATAATCTCGACCTCTTCCAGCAAGGGTAATCTGTAAATCTTTTGCTGTGCTCACGCACTTTTCTCGATTGAGTAATAATTAAATGAATTTTGATTTTATGTATACATTTGCATTTACATTAGGTGGTACCAAATAAAGATTACAATGAGATGGGAGGACGATGACTACTTGTCTCTCGGAACTCCATCCAGAGTTGTTCAATACGAAGGTACTCTTTTCCTTTTCTTACATCTATGCCAACCTACTTAAAGGACCAGCACGCCTGTGTCGGTAAATCGTATGTTCTAATCGTATAGTTCCGCCTGTGTCGTGCTTAAGTCGTATCTTTTACTTCTAGTCTGTCTTCTGTCCTAATAAAAGAGGAGGGTTGCAATAGGCTGATGGCCAGCTAAAAATGCAGTCACGTTTCATGAACGTGAATCCAACTGAATTAGGCATAATACTAGGCAATTCGCCTTCAGCTACGTGTCACGCCTGCCTCTGGGGTGCTTCCAGAATTGGCAATGGGCATTATGTTGGTGCCTCAATGTGATGACAAGAGGCAAGGCTTTGCAATCCAAAGTGGATGAGCGCAAGAGTTCTCTGAATTGCACTCTATCCCGAGTAATCCTCTTACACTTACATTTTGGCCCACAACTTTATTTCAAAAATGTAAAAAACAATTATGATCCCAATGGCCATAATAAATCCATCATGATATTTCCTATAAACAGTTAAATGCTAGGCACCTCTAAAAACTTGGGGCGCTACTTAAGCTAAGGAGCTGCTAAGGAGCTGGTTCATTCGATGAGTAGAATATAGTGGTCAGAAGAAAAGTCTAGGGAGATGGATTGAGCATGTCATATATGGAGGTACACATACAAGGTTAGGATTATAAATAGTCGAGTGATAGTAGATAAAGGCCTAGGAAATGAGGTTGTGGATGTTAGAGGAAGGGTTGCAAAATTAAATTGGTAATAAAAGTGTCAACTATCTATATAATCAGGGTGTATGCTTCTCATCTAGGACCAGCAGACTTTATCTTGAAGGAACTTTTTGAGGATATGGAAGGAACTGTACAAGAAATTATTCCACAGGGAGAAGTTGTTAACATGAGGAGATTTATATGGGCATGACGGAGAAATGTGGAGGCTTTGAGAGGATACGTTGAGGGTCTCATTGTACAGGATAGATTCTACCGAGCGTATGTAAAGATTGTATGGTTAATTCTGGGGAAAGTCTTGCTACATGATATAGGTTGGTCGTGCTAGACATAGACATTAAGAGTTTGAATATGAAGATTAGAGATGAGACACAAACTAGGTGGTGGGGTAAGTGGGAAAAGATTAAGCACATTTAAGGATCCATTGATTAAAGAAGATCCTTCGAATTCTTGTTATGAGCTTATATTATCTGCAAAATTTTCAGTTAAGGCCAGGGCGGCGATCTTAAGGGCTTCCTTTCCTAGGTCCAAGGGTTCTAGAATGATTACGATATGTCATAACCTTATTCACGACGTATTAATTGTGGTTAACACAGGTAAATAACTGAAGTTACACTTTAGTCCAGAAATTTTGGTTCAAGCCGTTACTAGTAATAATCTGCAAAATTTTTCTTTGCAAGATATTCAAAAAAGTCTCATTTGAGGTTATGAGCATATTTAGTATATTGTATGTATCTTATGATCTATATCTTTCGCATATGAACATGTTTATACACATAACTCAAATTACATATAATATATAGAGATAAAAGAAAAACATACATGACCAGTTAATGAACCGTGCAATTTTACCTAGGGATGGCAATATGACCCGCAACCGGCGGATCTCCACCCCGCATCTGACCCGCCCCATTACCATCCCTAATATTACCAAATCCGGAAGCAATGTCAATAAAATGACAAGGTTTAGGGTAAAACCCAACAATTTGTTCGTGGGCCGCACATTTTAACCATGTGGGATACAAAACAATTTGCCGGCAATGAGCTCAAGTTTCCTTTCCCGTTGAAGGATGTTATGTCATTTACAAATGGGTTTTAAATTGAGCCAATTTTCTATTGGGTGGCGCATGGTAGCAATATAGATGAGAAAGGTTGATCGGTTGAAGTGGCCTTAAATCCCTAATATGTGACATAATTGAATACTAAAGGAGCAAGCTAACTAATGAGTTACTTTTTTTCTTTTGACTCACATGGAAGTAAAAACAAAATTTTGTTTGGCAGAAATTGTATCAGGCCCCTTCGAAAATGTTGTAAATTATTCAAGCTTACACTATAGCTTACATCTTAGCGTATAGGATGATTGATTACTGCATCTTACTAGAAAGCCTCTGCAACTCAAGTGTTTCCAGTTGTAGAAAAAAAGTAAAAATAAAATACCAAATAGGGTGCACGTAATTGACACTTGTCAAATTGGTTGCCAGAGAGAGAAATTCAAAGCATAACCTATCTAAAACAATATTAAATTCGCATGTATTTATTTGATTTTCCTTGTGTTGGGTTATGAGTGAACAACCAAAGGAAGATGAATAGTCTAGTCTAAATTATGTATGGTTTAGGCTTTTAGGGAGAAAGTAGCACTGGCCTTACGTCCATTTATTTAACTAGTTTTGACCTGGTACGTTGCACACGGGAGCGTATTACGAATACTAAAAATATCATCCACATAACGTAGTAATAAAAGTTTTGAAATTCCAAGAATTGGTAGTAAACAATACAATCAGTAACAACATATATAAGTAAACCGATTTCAACATTATAGTTCAGTCATTGTTTCCTAAGAAATAAGATATGGCGTAAAATTGTTGTCATGGTGTAACGCCTTCAACCCAAGGGCTCGAACACGTCGTTAAACCAAAACGCAATCGTGTCCAAAACATGATAATCGTATTGGTAGAGCAGAGCATTTAAATACCATAAACATAATCATTCGAATCTCAAATACTTAACTCAAAGTAATCCAAAACCTAATTAAAATCCCTCAGACTAATTATCTGAGTCCAAAGTAAAAATAAACTAAACTAAGAGTTTAACTAAAATTCATAGCATCTAATGCTTCCAATTGCAAACACCAAATCTGGCTGTAGTACTAATATATCACCTTTCGTGCTACTCTTGGCCTGGAAGGGGGAACGAAACAAAAACAAAGGGGTGAGCATGAATTGTCCAGTAAGAGATTTTACACATAGAGGGCCAAAAACGAATACCAAATTTGAGTTAGCAAATAGAGCCAACAAATAAGAATTTTGATAACTCAATTAAATTTTATAACGAATAACAAAAGTGACCAAAAGAGGGTTAAATAACCAATAATCCGAATATCAAACACAATTTATCAAAACTTGTGAGTGTCAGATACACAAGTGCTTATTATTAATATACCATGTCGAATATCGCAGCCGGCGCGTCACATATAAGTCACGATAAAAGTGGCCTTTAAACACAAATATCACCCACAGTAATTTGATAAATGTAACGGATATTCATTTGAAGTTCAAAAATAGTCATTGTCTATTAAGCACGGACACGGGTACGGGTGCGGATACGACGATACGGCATTTAAAAAAAAAAAGGATACGGGTGCGGCTAGGGTACGGCAATTTTTTTTATAATTTTAAATATTTAATATATGCTTTGAATATATATATATATATATAATGATTAATGAGCACTTGTACAAATTTATAGAAATTATGATCATTTTAGTCATCTACATATAAGAACAAATCCAAAAGAAGCTGCACACGTGGACTACCAAAGGCCACACAAGTGACAAAGCCTTGAAGACTTAAACAAAGTTGAGCCAAAGAGAGTCAGTCTCTCACAAGAAAAAAGAAGCATGGTGAAGGAAGACAGAGATCAGAGAAGCAGCCGTTGCGACGTGTTCACCGTCGCCAGATTTCTTCTTCTTCTACTCCTTTTGCTCTTTTTTTTTATTTTCTTTTCTTGGGTTAATAGGAGCAGCGATGGCCATCGACGGCGCTGCCTCCGGCGGTGGCTGCTGCTTCCTCTTAGCTCTCCACTCAAGTTCTTCATCGATGGTTGTCGCCAGAGTCGTTGTCGTAGGTGGTCGCGGGGGTCACTCGTGGCTACTTCGCCACCGCTGCGGCCCTCTCTCTCTCAGAGTGTCTCTCTCCCCTCTTTAACGATCTGTTCATTTAGGGTTTTAAAGTAAATGTTTCATATTTTTACTTTCACCCCCCAAAACTTATTTTTTATGTTTTGACCCAAAAAATTCTTCTAAAATTTGTGTTTTCAGCCCATAAATATCCGATATGCACCTGATCCGTATCAGAGCCGCACCCTGTATTTAAGAAATTAAAAAAATGAATCATAAATATTAGATACGCACCCGACACGCACCCGCGCCTCACCCGACGCGCATCTGGAGCCGGTGCTTCAACCCCATTGCCGCACCTGTGCTACATAGGTCATTGTAGACTCAAACTGAAGAGAACTAAAATACAAATTCAACGAAATGAAAATCAGCTCAATCAGAGATCGGATGAATAAGATATCATCAAAAGAAAATTTTGGGTGAAAACTAAAGGCACGAAAAACAATAAAAATTTTAAAAGAGAAGGAACCACCCAGAAGGCGGCACACGGCAGCGTGATGATATCATGTGCCTCCCTGGCGGTGTGGGCTTCCTGCAGAGCTAGAAAAAAAAGAACGAAAAGTACATGATGACATGAATCTAAAAAGTACTATGATGAATAATCTTTAAGGCAAAAATTGGCACTGTATATGCAGTTGTATCCTTTTTTTTTTCTTTTTAAAGTGATGAATGAAACTGGTTACACATAGAGGGGCCGAAAACAGTGAAAAAATTATGCTTTGACCCGTGTATAAAAGGAGTCTGCTTTGAGCCAGAGGAATTCATTGGCACCGATGACAAAGGGAACGGGATATAATGATTACGAGAAACAAAACGAATACAAAGTAATATTAACTAAAAACTATAATGACACGTTTGATATCAAAAACTTCAAATGCATAAACCCTTACCTCATAATTATGAATCTAACGTCGTGAATAATTTCCTTATCTTAGATCAACCACAACCTTTTTGCTTGAATATCTACAAGAATGCTCTAGCTCTTCTCTCCTTTGTCTCAAAATTATGAAGAGTCTTATGTATTCCTTAACCTTTGATGCCAAGGAAAGTGGGTTCGCAGTCGACGTGGAGGTGCCATAAGGAATGCAGTCTGAGTCAGATGCCAAGTGTGATGATGTGAGACACAGCAAGGGTGGAGCAAGGGCAGAGACCAAGGGCTTCCCAGACAGAGCCTGAGGGTGGCAGTGTTGCGAGGGCGATGGCGCAGAGTGAATACACGACGACAGTCATAGTCTGATACTTAGGTCCAGAGTCAGGGTCCTGTATGTTTCGCCAAATGAATTCTCAAGGCCTCTATTTATAGAGGTTGAGATGATGTCATTAACCGACACGTGGCGTTCCCCGGGAGTGACACGTCACCGGGGGGGTCCACGGGTGCCGGTGCTCCACGGACTGTCGAATCGCATATTCACCCGGCCTGCCTCGCACAGCGTTGCTCTGTCTGTCTGGAAAGACTGGCTCCCACAACGTCGGTATGGCCAGAGAACCCCCTTGATCTAGCCACCAATCCAAGCCCTTGTAGAGTCCCACAGGCCTGGCAGCGGTGGGGAAGACCCGACGCCCAGCTGCCAGGTGGACTAGGCGCGATGCCCTCCGAAGACCTGCTCCCGTCTCGGAGTGACCCAGGGGTCATAGTCCCTAGGGGTGCCAATGCGAGCCCCCAGTGCCGGAGCACGTAGGCCAGTCACGCAGGCACCCTGGCGGAGATAGTGTCCCGGAGGAGTCGCCTATCCTGCTGCGAAGGGTCCTTGTGCCGGAGCACTACGAACGGAGCCCCTCAGAATGAGGACTTCGATAGCTTTATGGTAACGAGCCTATCCCGCTGCGAGGGGTCCTCGTGTCGGAGCACTACGAACGGAGCCCCCCCCGTGATTATAACGGTGATGGCTGTAAGGTTGTGAGCCCATCCTGTGGCGGCGATGACTATAAGGTTGTGAGTCTATCCCGCTGCGAGGGCCGGAGCCCCCCATGATTGTGACGGCGATGGCTTTAAGGTTGTGAGCTCATCCAATGGCGGCGATGACTTTAAGGTTGTGAGTCCATCCCGCTGCGAGGGCCGGAGGCCCCCATGATTGTGACGGCGATGGCTTTAAGGTTGTGAATCCCGTAAGCATGTAACATGATTGTGGCGCATGGGCGCGATGCAAATGGCATGAGACAAGACCTGGTGCCGGGGGCACATATCATGAGAATGGCGCACGGGCGTGGCGACGAACGTCGCGGAGCAATACCTGGTGCCGGGGGCACATATCATGAGAATGACTCACGGGCGCGGCGACGAACATCGCGGAGCAATACCTGGTGCCGGGGGCACGTATCATGAGAATGGCGCACGGGCACGGCGACCAACGTCGCGGAGCAATACTTGGTGCCGGGGGCACGTATCATGAGAATGGCGCACGGGTGGGGCGACGAATGTCGCAGAGCAATACTTGGTGCCGGGGGCACATATCATGAGAATGGTGCACTGGCGCGGCGACGGACGTTGTGTGTCCCGGAGACGGGGCATGAGTTGAGTGTGCCTGTTATAACAAAATAATGAATGCAACATGTAGTAATGACAAAGTTGGGAGTGATGGTAGCGGTCGTTGGCAACGGGTCATTCGGCGGTAGCGCGCGACTTTGGGCAATGGGTAGCGCGAGAGCGGTGCGCTGTCACGAGCGATGGACGTCACGAGGTTGATGCACGACGGACGTCGCGAGGTTGATGTACGAACGTCCGTAAACATCGCGGAGGTGCAAAGACTCGAGAAAACAAGTGCGCGCAGGAGGGGATGCCATAGGCCGAAAATTGGGGGAAGGCCAAGACCACCACCCCTGGGGAGGCCGAGGCCGACCCTAGGGGGTGGCCAAGGCCAATGGCCAACTCCCATGAAGGGAGGCCAAGGCCACTCCCCCTTCTGGTGAACTTCGGGCGCACCGACAGTTGGTGTTTCGATGGGCAATGATGAATCCAGAAGTTGCGTTACGACGAGCGTGTCGACGTGAATCATACCCACGTGACGAATAAGGTGCCAGAGTCATACGAAGCGAACAAAGCGCGAAAGGGACTTTGTGCGAAGAGTCAACAACCGGGGGGAGGAAGGCCGAGGCCAACCCCCTATGGAGGCCGAGGCCGACCCCACATGGAGGCGGCCTTGGGGGAGGTTGAGGTCCTTGCCCTTGACCCCGTCGCTCCGGTTGCACCATCGGTTGATGTTTTTGATGACAAGGTGTTCGGGTGGTCTTGGCGTGACGATTACGCTCCCGTGAGTCACGCTAACGCGAAATAAATTGTGCCTAAGTCACGCACGAAGCGAGAAAAACACGTCTTGGGCGTACGGGCACTCACCGGTTTGATGCGTTGAAGACAGACCGTTGAATGTGTTGACGTGTTCGCGCGAAGTGGGCCCTTGGGTCTGACCAAGATAGGTTGGGAACATAAGCCCCCTGCGTGTGGGGTGCGCGGAAGGGCAACTCGAGCGGGCGCCACACACATAAACACTTGGGAGAAGTTTTGATGTTCTTTGGCTGGAGAGTAGCTGACGTCGTCTCTGAATGCCAAAGGTGAAGAGTAGGTAGCTCGACCCCCTCGTGCACCACCTATTGAGACCTTGGAATGCTTGGGACGTTGACATGAGGGCACGACGGTGGGGCGCATGAGCGTGGTCGTGGAGTCGGCGCACGAGCGACGGGGGTCACAGAGATGACGTCCGGGCAACGGGGGTCGCAGAGATGACGTCCGGGTGATGAGCGTCGCGGAGATGACGTCCGGACGACGGGGTCGCGGAGACGGCGTCTGAACGAGGGCGACATGGGTCGTGGGCAATACAAGGCTGTCAATGTTGCAAAAGAATTCTAAGTATGAATAAGTAGACGGGCGCGATGGAGTGAGTAAGGTGCCGAGGGAACTGTAAAGTGACAGAGAGCCTGGGGGCGCGACTGTATCAGTGGCGCAGTAGAGTGTGTATGGGCGACGAGGGTCGCGGAGTGACTTGACGGCGACGGCGACGGCGACGGGTAAGTGCTTCGAGCTACCTCGTGCACCACCTACCAAGTACATTGATGTCGAAGGACATCGTCATGAGGGGCGCGACAAGGGAGCGATCGGTCGTCGTGATGCTGGGGCAGTCCACGACGGGCGTCGGGGGTCGCGGAGGCGGCGCTTGGGCGACGGCGACGGGCTAAGTGGTTCGAGCTACATCGTGCACCACTTACCAAGTACATTGATGTCGAAGGACATCGTCATGAGGGGCGCGACAAAGGCGCAATCGGGAGTCGTGATGCCGGGGCGCGGGTGACGGGGGTCGCGAGGGGCGCCTGGGCGACGGCGACGACTGGGGGCGTGGAGACGTCACCTGGGTGATGGGCGACAAGCGTCGCACAATGAGTAGGAGTAGGTGGTTCGAGCGGCCTCGCGCACCACCTACCAAGGATATTGATGTCGGGGTTGTCACCACACGGGACGTGATCAAAATTGCAAAAAAAGTTCTGTGTAGGAGAGTACGAGATGGGTAAGGGTGTGCGAGGTGCGCGTTGGTTGTCAAATTTTTTTTTGTTTTTGTTTGTGTTCATGCCTATGAGGATGGTGGCGATGAGGTTTGGTGATGGTTGTCGGCCGTTGGGTGAATGTGTGCAGGCCGAAGTTTGGGGGGTAAGCCTTGGTGTGGTATGAAGCTGAGGAGTGGCCTTGGTGATGGAGGCCGAAGTGGGCATGGAGGATGGTCATGCGTCAGTGTTGAAGGTTTGCCGCGGGTGAAGAAAAGAAGATGAAGGTTGAAGGTGGGTGAAGGTGGTGGCCATGGCTTGGGGAAGGTCAAAATGCATGGAGGATGGCCATGGAGTAAAGGGGAGAGGATATGGGGATGAAGGGACAAGGCCGGCCGACCAAGGCCTCTTGGTCGAGGTCGAGGCTGTAGGGGGAGGAAGGGGGAAGAGGGAAGGGAGGCGGGAAAGGGAGGGGAAGAAGGGCGATGGCGGCGGCGTCGCCTGCCGAAGAGGGAGTGGGGAGAAGGAGGGGCGGGGGAGAGAAGGGAGAAGAGAAAGAGGTAGGGGCAAGGCCGAGGGGTCGTCATCCGCGAGGGAGAGCTGCCGGCTGAGGCCGAAGGGGGGGGGGGGTTGGGGACGACGCCGGTGAGGGGCACGTCGTGGAGGGCGAGGCCGAAGGGCTGTGGCGGCGCTGCAAGGAGAAAGAGATGAGATAGATTAGGGTTTTTGCATTAGGGTTTGTGGGAGAGAAGAAAGGCGCGGGTCGGGTAGTGGGTAAGGAATTGGGCGTGGGACAGAAAGAGGAAGAGGGCGCACGGGTCAGGTTCACCGGTCGGTGCGGGTTTTCGGGCGCACGCGGGCTGCCCGGCTGAATTGAAGTTTGAATTTCAAAATTAATTAATTAATTAATTAAATTTTTTTTTTGGCAACCCTAAAGAGAGGATGAAAGAAGGTATCTATGAGTACTAGAAATCTTTACGCCTCTAGCAATCGTAAGCGTTAACATCCACTTCATACTACAAGCTCATGTTACCATATTGTGTCTAGGTGAAGCAATGGATAGATAGATATCATGGCTTCGTGACTAATTCCAGTTGGATCAAGACTAGAAATGATGAAGTTTTACACTTTGGTCATATGGATTATTCTATACAAACAAAAATTCTATGTAGCACTCCAGCAAAGCTGACCTGAATTATGACTATACTGCTTCATAAGACATGGTAACATGTAAGCGAGTGCCCTTGTAATGACCTGCATTGGCATCAAGCAAGATTCCTTTTAACTCGAAACAAAGTATGAAGAGACCCGCATTGGCATAAACAAGATTCATATTAACTTCAAACATTGTAAGAGGAGACCTTAAGAATGTCTCGTCTGTGAAATCCTCACTGTGTCTATGTCTTGTTTTCATCTGCGTTACCTGGATAGCCTACTTAGTGTGGATGGCATTGGCTGCACATGGTGCATTTGAAGTAAGTGGAACTGGCGCTTTTTGTGAATTGAACTTGTGTGTGAGCTTTCATTAGTTTTTGGCTCAGTGCGAGGCATTTTTTTTTGGCTTTTTAGGTCCTTTTCCATATGTTCTCAGTTGATCAGAGATTCAATCGACTCCAGTTTTATTTGGTTGGGGATGCATAGCACATAATGGGTCCCACCCGCACCCTTCATGATGCTTTTTATATGCTTCATTGTAACATGGCAATCCATAGGATACATATAATGCAACTTATCTCAGTCTCTCGTCTTTATTAATATGATCATGATTTTGCTATAGGTGCTTGCTTTACCTTCAGTGCCTTTGGTTATATCTATTTTCAGTTGTAGAGTGGGATTGGTGTCTTCAGTTGTAATGCTCTCTAGGTGAACTATGAGCACGAGTATAGTACAGTGTTATCAAAGGCGCAAGGCGCACTCCCTGCGCCTTGCCTACGGCTAGGTGCAGCCCCTTCAAAAAGGCGTGCGCCTAGGCGCGCAGGCGCAAGGCGGTGCTGGAGGCGCAAAAAAAGGCCCAAAGATCCTAATTTTTGATGTTTGCATCGTGGCATCATCTCAACCGTTCATTATTTTTGATTCTTTGTTTCATAACATAATAAATCAATATGTAAACCATAAAAATACCTAAAACCCCAAACATCTAATCAATCGATTCTCTTATTATTATGCTAGCGTCTTGTCCCCAATTGTTACTCTCTTTTAAGTAAATATACTCCTTCACTTCACCTTGTAGATGAAGAAGATGAAATTGAAGAGGAATCTTAACTAGACTTGGGAACCTATGATTTCCTTTTGAGGAAAACATTGTTGCCTTGGCCTTCACTGATAATGAGGATGACTTTGTCACATTCACTTAGGCTTAACTACTACTTATTGGATTTGAAACTTTTTCTAGTGTTGGAAATTTGTTTATTGTCATGTTGTGAATTTTTTTACGTGATTATATTAGTTTAATACACTAATATCTATTTTATTTTTATTTTGCGCCTCACTTCGAAAAGCCGCGTGCCTGCGCTTCGCGCCTATGCTCCAAGGAAACTTTGCGCCTTAGGTGCGCCTGCGCCTTTAATAACTGTGGTATAGTAACATCTTTTTTCTTGCTGCAGCTCCGGATTTGGGTTCTGATGACGTATGTGGGGTATGGAGGATTGATGACACAGACCACAGTTTTGCAACACAGCCTTTCAGGATCAGATATGCGAGGCAGGATATTCTTCTATCTGTCATGATCTCATTCAACTTATCTCTGGCAAAATTTGAGGTTCTCTCTCTCTCTCTCTCTCTCTCTCTATATATATATATATATATATATATATATCCCTCCCCTCCCCTCTCCCTCCCTTCTCTCTCTCTCTCTTTCTCTCTCTCTCCGTATCTCAAATTTGTGGTTTGGACATTTTTCCTCTTCTTTTCGGGTGTGGGTGGGTTGGAGTGGGTATCGCCGTTGAGAAACAAGTAACATTGGAGGGAGTGTTCATGAGAAGTAGTAAGAGATATGAAATGTTTGGTGCTGACCTTTTCTTTTGTTGGGAGTGGGAGTGTAGCCGCTAAGAACGAATAACATGTGAAGAGGGATGGTGCTGAAGGAAAGTAGCAAGAAATCACCTTGAAGATGCTGACAGACAAGTCATATCACTTGATTCGTAGAGAGCTCAATATATGCGCGTAATGGCATTGACACATGGTAGCCTTCCTCATTGGGAAAACGATATGTGCTGCTGTTCTTCCTTGGGACCATGGAGGAGAGAAGTTGGTTAGAATAGAGATGAGCTCTGACTGATGTAAGAGTCGAGTTCACAACATTCGTAGGAGGATTACTGCCCAAAATTGGTTAATATAGACCTCTCATTTTGTTTGCATGTTTAGTTGCCTTCGGATTTATTTTTTGTTGATTTCATATTTTTGCAACTGATCGAATATAATATTACCAGGGTCCCCCCACATCTGCTGTTATTCTGAAATTTGAGCTTATGTACTCCCCTGTATTGGAAAATGGGTTAGTTGACTTCTTTTCTGTTTATCGCAATAAATAATTCAATATGGAGAAATGTTTCTTCTTTTGCATACTTTTATTGTATGCCAAGTGGAAATCTGACATTCATATTGATATATTTTTATACCCAAGTTCGTGATTTTAATGAGGCATCTACAGTTCTAATTTGCAGGCTTCTTTGGATGTATGTCCATCCGCGGTCCATGAGTTTCGAATTCCTCCGAAGGCTCTTCTGGGATTGCATACATATTGTCCTGTTCATTTTGATGCTTTCCATTCTGTGCTTGTTGATATAAGTGTACACATTAGCTTATTGAAAGGTGGTGTTTATGCCTCCCCAGCGAAGGTACACAGGTTTGTCGCAGTGATTTTATTTTCTTAAATTTCTCACTGGACTTAAGGCCCTTGTATTCTACTTTCCTCATCGTTTGATTGCCATGATGCAACTTGATTGGTTGGCTTATTTCAGTGAGCCTTCTGGTGATGCTGCTGCTGGAGAAAACTACGAGGCTTCGAAGAAGGTATGTTTTCAGCGTTTCCTCGGTCAATCTTCTCTCGTCTTGCTTAGTGTCTGGTGGTCTCAAGCTCTCTTTTACTTTGGTTCATATCATATCCTATTCTTATCGCAAAAAGGATGTGCACACTACTTTTCAAGGAACAGGCTCCTGGCGTATTTATTCCATCTTTACTTCTTGTAACACAATTTAGCATGGGATGCACTATAATGTGATGACTGCCACTGATTTTTGCAAATTGGTTCGAATTTGGCAGCTAACGAACAAAACTAATAAACTAGCCAACCTCACCTTCTATCCTTCCCCATCTTTAATAAGCACCGCTTTCCATGGTTAACCTCATCCCCCCTTTCTGATCTCTTCCTATGTGGTGATTGAAAAGACAAAGCTCCGGCAGGATCTCATGACAGACAACGTCTGACGATGCCTTCAGCTTTGGACCGATCTATACTTCTCTCTCTACGAACACACACCCATCCTGACACACACAATTATACACATACGTAGATGATCTGCCTGTCTGTTGCATGTACCTGACACTAATGTTTTGAAATGGTTGCTGTTGAAAAGGTGGATTGTTTGTCCTTTTTCTTGCTTTTGTGTATAATATGGGTGAACTATTATGCTGTTTTCCTTTATGCCGCGTGTGTATAAATAGCACGCAACAAAGAGAACAAAAGAAAGACCGAGTCCATGTGAAGGACAGCACTTTTCCTTTTGAGAAAGAGTGTCGGTTTAATTCAGTGAAAAAAGTAGTATTTTCCAATTATGTTAGTCACGTGCTATTGAAATTGATGTATGCTGCAATCATATTCTATAATTTTTTCCCTCTAAACAGGTCATGCTCGTTAAAGCATTTATAGCTGCCCGTGACATTATTCTTGAAGAGCTACAAAAGCTTAGTGTGGCAATAAATCAAACAATTGATTTAAGTGATTTTACGTCCAAACTTGAGGAGAAAACATTATTCGGTTCTTCTCCAAAAGCGGATCTTGAGATGTCGAATAATGAAGTCTTAGGACAAACATCCAGCAAGGCACGCAGTACTTCGGAGGTTCTCTTTCTTTGAAGCTCTGAAGTTTTGGTTCTGTTTTTCTGTTTATCTCTTGGTGGCTTTTCTTCGACTATATTGCTGTATATCATTGAACAGGAACTGAATGGCAGTGTTGATTTTCAAAGAGATGGTATTCTCCATTCGTTATCCAGCGATGAACTATTCTACGCTTTCCATACACTTGGTGATCAGATTTTGTACTTATGGAACACGTTCCTAAAGTTTCATAGGTTTGTCTATATGCTGTAACTCTCTTGAAATTCAGTATTTTTTTTTCTGCCTATATACTTGTGCTTGAGGATTGTAACTTCAAGAACAACTGTAAGGAGTACCAGTGTCTAGGTGTATGTCACTTTGTTTTCATGAATCCTGAATTGGAGATCATTGAGATCATAGTATCATGGTTCTGGGATATTCTGTCGTAGGCACCATTTTTTGTGGTTCATTTTTTCTTTTTTTTTGACCATTTTTTTTGCATTTCTTAGTGACGCTTTACTGGTTTAGTGGTCGTGCTAATACTCACCTAAATTAGAAGCACTGCTTATGGCATTGTTACATCATTACATCTGTTAACTATAATCGCCTTCTAACCTGAATTCTCAGTAAAGCTTGGTCTGTTGAGCTTAGCGAGATGAAGTGGTTGACCTCTTTATTATGATTGATAACATTGTCATAGTGGACTATTGTTGCACACTGTTAAACTTTTAAAGCTCTGCACGTGCTTCTTCGGTTATTTTAAACTACGTTGTGAACATTTGGAAAATTTATTGCATGGTGGAGCCTGCATCTTTACTTTTATTTTCCTTGAAAATACTTCAGTAGCCTGTCAAACCTCTTTATCTTTGTTGCATACTCTGTTCTCACACCTCGTTGCCTTAAGTTTAAAAGCTGTTTTTCTTGCTTTAATCCAGAGGCAACAAAACTAAGGTTCTGGAGTTTTTGCGGGATGCGTGGGCAAATGACCGAAGAGCTGAATGGTCAATATGGATGGTTTACTCAAAGGTGGAGATGCCTCATCAGTATATAAGTAGCGAGGTTGATGAATCCACCTATTATGGTGTTCATGGGAAAGCACCAGTTATGCGAAAGTTAACTGATGATGTAATTCAATCGATGCTTGTAACTTTTTAAACATTTTGCTACCACCATTGCAAAGTATCACCATCTGCTTCATCTTTTGTTTGAATTAGGAGTTTAAAATGCAGGTACTTTACTCTTGGTCTTTAATATGAATTATTTGCATGTGTCGTGCAGCCTGCTCAGACTGCAGCTACGCGTGCTGAGCTCCATCGGCGGAGTATCGCACAGATGAGGGTGAGTTCATGGTTTAGGGGCTTCATGCTTCGATCTTCGTTTGTGTTCAGTTATTTAACAGGCATTGCTTAATTGCAGATTAACAATCGTTCAATTCAAGACATGCATATATTTGGAGATCCATCACGTATTCCTATAATAATTGTAGAACGTGTAGTAAATGCACCAATGCGCTCGACCAGTGGAAACACTTACTTCAGCAACCTCGACCAGAAAGACACACATAGCATACTTTCTGGAATTGGGTCAAAGCCTGTAAACAAGTTATCTGGTGCAAGCCCTCGACAATCTGGCCGTGTTTTGAAGATTGTTGTCTTTGTCCACGGTTTTCAGGTATGTTCTGCTTGCGCGCATCACTGTTTTGAGGATACACTTTTTGTTGCCTGTTTTCTGTTGTTGGTCATGCGTTTTCTTCCAGGGTCTATTGATCATTTGTTGCGTATGATCTCAAATTCTTTGAAAGGCCTAATCAGTTGCTGCTAAGAAACTCTTCCCTCTGCTATAATGTGAAACCACATGTTTGGGAGTTATTTTGATGATCAGTGCTCTAATTGAGCATTATTCTATCTAAAAGCCATACGAAACATCGTTAGCATTAATTATAAGATGTCTGTCTTTACTAAATTGAAGTAACACTTTTGATGCAAGATCTTATGTTGAGATAGGCAATCTGTCTTCAGCGTCTGTGAATAAGTGAATTACTTAGGTTTCCAATGGCTGTTGAGGATTATAAATTGTTGTTTTTCAATTGGAAAACCTAAGTTGACTTAATTATCATCTATGTTACATGGACTCGGTGTCGGTGTCCGGATTGGATACGTGTCCAAGTGTCGGACTCGCCTATTTTGAAAAATTGGGGATACGGGGACACAAATCTGAAAGTGGACTCGGACACCGGGACACGGCTAAAAAATTTAAGATACATATACTACTTTAAATGAGATTGAATTTTTTAATATGATTTTCTTTATGAATATATATAATATCCACAGAAATTATATGTAAGTATTGCCAAGAATAAATGGGTTATTTCATTTTTGATTGGAGAATATGCATTTTATTTTGATTTAGATATTTTTGGCACTTTTTTGGGATAACGCAGTGCCGAAAAGTTGAAAACGAAAAGTAAAAGAAAGAAACGTGTGAGTGTATAATGTAGTTATCTCGATTGAATACTATCCAGCCTGTCAAAACTCAAAAAAGCAAAGAAGATAGTAGACCCACTTGACCACTGACTTTTGGCAGAAGTTACGAGGGTCTCTCTCTCTCCCTCTCTCTCACTTCTCTCTCTTTCTTGTAATTCGATGGCCAGATCTTTTTCTGACTGGTTTCTTCTTTTCCCTCTTCAAAACAATCAGATCTTCTTTTTCTCTTTCTTAAAAACCTTCTTACCTTCTTCTTCTTTGATATTTACAGTCGCTCTCTGGCTGGAGTGTTAACGTGGCGTATCCGTCCTGTAGATAGAAGACCCGACACGAATCCCATATCCGTGTCTGCGTTGAGTTGTGCCAACACTGCCCCTTCACCCCAAAGTGAAGGCTAATTGCAACATAGATTACCATGAGAATAAACAGAATGAAGAAAGACAATTTAGGAAAATGCCTCTTGGATTTCGCTATCAATTAAGCCCCAGAAAAAAGATGTAACAAAAACATTTTGTACAGTAAATCATGAGGCTATTGTAATCTGGTTTATAAATTACTTAAATTGAAGTGGTACTTTTAA
>JAVXUP010002930.1:0-97142 GCA_033070095.1 Escallonia herrerae | reverse complement strand
ATCCTTTGACCAAGCCCATTGCTAGAGATGTTTTCCTTTCTCACATTAGGAGTATGGGACTACGTAGGTTTTGATATGTTTACGGCATCTTGTGTACTTGACATTATTTATTACATTAAATTTTTTGTTCCTTGATTTGAGTTTATTATGGAATGAATGGATAATCTTTGTGATTACATATGCATCCTTATTGAAAGTGTCACCAGGCTCGAGTTGACCCACTCACACGGGTAATTCACCTTGGCGCTAAGATAGCGAGCAAGATGAGACATAATTGTCTTATGCGCCAAGAGGGCGAATAAGATGATACGGCTTATAAAGCAAATATGTCGCCTTAGTTGGAGGTAAGATGAGACCTAAAAATGTAGGTCAATCATAGAGTATCTCCACAACTCTATGTAGCCTGCTTACAGCCGAATGTGAGATTTCAGGCAGGCACTATGAGAGTGACTGGGCTGAAAAACTCAGGTTAGGCCCTTGTATAGCGACTAGACTTAGATTCGTATGGCGTATTTATTATACATTTATGTGACACGCCCTTGAGGGTTACGCCATAGCATGCAAATCATACTGCATGTGCTAAATGCAGACCGACAGTGGGAGTGACGAATGAATCCCTGCTTCGTCACTGTGTGAGCCACTTGGATCAAAATTTTTGATCATATATGGTACCCTTTTCACCTTAGACTATGTCATGAAGAGGATACTCAATGTCGCTACTTTAGCATGTACCCTTGGATCATGGATGATGCGGTCTCGCGGGGCATGTCTAGGAAAGCGTTTAGGTCTAATTGGAATGACATGAGGGCTTTGGGAAGAAAGTTCAATAGTACATCATGTTGTGTGATTCATAGCCCGGGCGACTTTGTCGATTTTCGTTTCGATATGAGTCATGAATACATAACATATGAGAGGTTTAACACTGCTCACTATGAGGGATTTGAGAGTGTTTAATCTGGTGTAGTTGAACTATCTGGGGTACATACGAGATTTATTGGAGTGATGTATTGTGTTAGTTTGGTGATAACTTAATACAATACTCCTCAACTGGACATCCTTTCTCGTAGGTCGCACGTTCCATTTCCTGTATGAGGAGATGAGTGGACGAGAGATAAAAGAGGACTGTACGATTTATTTGCCCTGTCTGTGGGCGAGTGGGAGCTGTTAATAAATTGGGTCAGTGGACCCATTATCCGCCCACTAACAGATAATGTGTATTTGTTAGTCTGGATAATTACAGTTAATTAGAGGATATTTATCTCCTAAGTGTTTGAGGATACATCTTTATCTCCTAAGAGTTGGAGGTAAAGTCAGTCTCTAATTGTATCTCTATATAAAGGCTAGAGATATCCCAATAAATCGGAAGTCATAGCAATAATCCTCTCTCTATAGCACTCTCTCTAGAGCAATCACCAAGCTCTAGGATTTGGTTCGTGGACGAAGAACTCGACTCTAGTAGCCGTTTTCGTACCTGCGAAAAAGATCAAGCGTGTTGGAGGCTCGTAACAACAAGGATCCTACGTCGGAATTTTCGGAGACTTCGTACGGTATGTTTTCGAACCCATTACGTGTTACGTGGTAGCACGATGAATGTTGTAATCGTTTCAACATTGGTATCAGAGCATGATTACTTGTTGATTCGCCTTTAACATGCTAGATTAAATTATGTGCATGTTGCGATTTTTTCCGGATACATGAATGAGACCCATTACAAAAATTCGAAATTTATTGAGCATGTTTTCTGAAAAATAATTATATAGTTTTGTTCTCCTATGGTTGAGGATGAACTCCATAAAATTTCGTGATTTTTGGATGCATGATTTGTGAGAAATCACGATTTTATTTTTCAAGAAAACTGTGATTTTTTCGAGTTTTGGGACTCAAATTCGGAGCATGATATTCTGTTTTTATCATGATCGGTTGGTACATAATTAATCTATGTCGTATAAGCTTTCCAACGATATATCGTACGCATTATTTGGCTTAAAAACGAGAGAGATATGGCCTTCGGAAGTTGGCATCGCGGCATGGCGGCGGCTGGAAAATTAGGGTTTTTTAAGAAGAAGATGAACAGTATCTTCACGCGCGCCACGTGTCAAGCCGAGCCGCAGACGCGCGCCACGCGCAAGAAGCCAGCGCGCAGAACGCGTAAGTCACGCGCCAGTCAGCCAACCACGCACGCGCGCGACGCCGCGCCGACAAGCATGCTCACGCGCTCCCACGCGCGCGCGTGTATCCACGCGCCTGCCAAAAAAAAAAATCCAGAAGCTGCCCCACGCGCACGGTGGCGCGTGGAGGCGCGTGTCGGGTGTTTGTCACCGCCGGCGAGTGGAGCTCTTTCTTGGCCCTAAATTTTTCTATGGTGTTAAATTTACCTTTATACCCTCTGTGTGTATTCTGTTTAATTTTTAAACGACTTTTTCTATTGAAATTAGCTTTAAAATTTTGTTTTATACACACAGAATTTTTCTTTAATTCCAGAGGGTATATTAGGGATAAATTTACTGTTTGCCAATTTTTTAGGATTTATCTCTCATTTTTGGGCATTTGGAGTATTTTTGTGGTACTTTTGTGTTCCCAAAAATACGAATAATGCGTAAATATTATTTTTTGCACTTCGTGAGTAGCAATAAATATTTTTGGAGAGTTATATGACATAGATAAATTATGTCTAATTTGTTACATGCTTGCCTTGATTTGTGTTATGGTTTAAATATACTTTTGAGGTATATTTGTTGGGCTTTTGGTAAGCCCACACTTTTAAACCTAATTTCAAGGCCTTCACGCCCGTTTTCCTTGGAAGGAGAATGTGGCCTATTCATCCATTTTATTACCCTTTAACTTGTTATTTGAGCATGCTAGTTTTAGGTTAAATGGATGGATATTAGATTGGCATTCTAAAGAAACTTATGTTTATGTGTTTACTCTTGTTTTAAGAAAATTCTTTTGAGAATAATGTGCTGTGCGGCATCTCCATTTGTTTTATTGGAGTAGTTTGTAGTAGGATTCTCAAAGATGTTGTATTCTGCTATTTCCCTGTATATTTCGAGAAAGCCTTGTACGGGGATGTAATTTCGCACGCACATTATTCAAGCCAGAATTTTCTTAGCATAAGTTATTAGAATGCCAATAGGGCTCAATGGAGTCCTTGCACACTTTATTGCATGGTGCAATTTTATATTGTTCTAAATTATCATGTGGATGATTTATTATATTGTGGCTTATATGATGATGAAATTTATTGCGAAAAATTACTTGAAAAATATTTTTCCCAACTCACATACATGGGAGATGATTACGAGCTTAGCAAATTTTCGATTTCATGATGTGAGGAAGGATTATGTTTTTCATTTGAATTTTTTGAAATAAAAATAAGGATGTATAATTAATGTCTTTTCCTTGCGCAATCTAATGTAGTGAATATAATGGCCACCAAGAATGTCATAGCTGATCTCGTTAAGGGTGAGAAACTTAACGGAGATAATTATGACGTTTGGCACAAAAAGATGAAATTCATGCTGAACGAACAAGAGCTCGAGGAGCACTTGACCAAGGAGATGGTCGCGCCAACTGAGGCGCAACCCCTAAGAGACCACACTGCCTACCAGAAATGGAATCAGAAAGATCGTAGTGCGCGCTACACCTTGTTGAGCAGCTTGCAAAATGATCTAATCGGGCAGTATGATGAACTTCCAACTTGCAAAGCTTTATGGGATCAGCTCAAGTTCTCTTTTGGTGGAACCTCAACTACGCGGCTTCGTAGCCTTGTGATTAAGTTTGAGGAGTACACAAAAGACCCTAAACATACCATGAGTGAACATCTAAGGATGATGTCCAATATGATTGGTAAGCTAAGGGATGCTGGCCATGCGCTCACAGATGAGCAGCAAGTCAGAGCTGTCATAAGGTCCCTTCCTGCCTCATGGGCCAATATGAAACAGATATTGACCCACAGTGAAAACATCAAGAACTTTTCTGATGTTTCACAGCATGTCATCCTTGAGGACGAGACTCGAGATACTGACAAGACCCTTGCTTATGTCGCCCAAGGGGGATCGCGCAATGCAAATGGCAAGCGCGAAGACAAAGTAAGAAAGGTAAGAAAGGCGAGGCTAGCACTTCTGCGCCAAAGGAAGGAAAAATGAAGAAACGCAAGAGAGGAAAACGTGGTGGGAAAAAGGATCTGTCTAAAGTTAAATGCTTCAACTGTCAACAGAAAGGACACTTCGCTCGTGATTGCACTGAGCCGAAGAAGGTACTTTCAGAATCTCTCTCTCAGTTATATGTTTCCTCACATGTGATGGTTGCTCATTCCCAACCTGTGTGGTTTGTGGATACAGGTGCAACAAAACATGTAGCACGTGATCGAGAGGGGTTCGTAGATTATCACCGGATTCCAGCGGGTAGCAAACATATCTTCATGGGAAACAATAGCTCCGAAGAGGTGCTAGGGGTTGGTTCTTACCAGCTCAAGTTGCGCACTGGGCGCACATTGATTCTTGAGGATGTGCGATATGCACCCACAGTTCGGCTTAATCTACTTTCAGTTACTGCTTTATTAGACAGTGGTTTTTCCTTTATTTTTAGGGGTAATAAGTTGGACATTTTTTTGGATGATGTTTTGTTCGGACATGGTTTTCGCATGGATAGTCTTTTTCAATTGGATTTAATTGATTCTCAGTCTTCTTATTCTTATGTGGTGAATGATAATATTGTGAATGATTCTACCACCTGGCATGCAAGACTGGGCCACATAGGCCAAGATAGAATGACTCGTTTGGCTAGAGAAGGCCTTTTAGGCCCACTCGCAAAAGTCAATCTACAAACTTGTGAGGCTTGTTTGGCCGGTAAAGCATGCAGGAAGCCTTTTGGAAAGGCTGTGAGAGCAACTCAACCACTTGAGCTAGTTCACTCTGACATATGCGGACCTATGAGTGTAAAGGCACGCCATGGCGCCTCTTATTTCCTTACACTGATAGACGATTATACGCGATATGGTTATGTGTATCTGATATCTCACCGCTATGAAGCTTTGGACTGTTTCAAACGCTTTGTAGCTGAGGTTGAGAATCAGAAAGAGAAGAATTTAAAAACTCTTCGCACTGACCGAGGACGCGAATATTTGTCAGATCACTTCAAGAAGTTTTGTGAGGAAAAGGGATACGCAGGCAACTTACTATTCCTAATACTCCACAACAAAATGGTGTTGCGGAAAGAAGGAATAGAACATTGTTAGACATGGTTAGGTCTATGATGGCGCAAGCAAACCTTCCAATATCTTTTTGGGGGGATGCCCTTTTGACTGCAGCCTATATACTTAATCGTGTGCCTTCACAATCAGTCAAATCCACCCCTTATGAGCTTTGGAATGGCCAAAAGCCAAATTTGGATAACTTGCGCCCATGGGGCTCAGCAGGTTATGTTCACAGTACTTCTCATAAGTATGGGAAACTAGGGCCTAGAGCAAAAAGAGTATCTTTCTAAGGTATTCTGAAAACTCTAAAGGCTATGTGATGTATGGTGAACATCCAAATGGTGGAAAGACTGAAATAGAGTCTCGTGATGTCGATTTCATAGAGAATGATTTTCCTAGCATTGGAGACGCAAGTAAGAATCTTGACCTCTATGAGTTAGAGGAAGTTGAAGCCACTTTACCATCTCCAAGCGAAGGTGGGGGATTAGTTCCTCATCCTGTTGTCGCTGAAGATAGTATAAGTGTCGTAAGTGACAGTTAGTTAGCATCCTAGTGGGAGCACGCTGAAGATAGTATAAGTCAACAGTAGGAGCATCCTAGACAGTGGGAGCACACCATAAGGACCATCAGGTCAACAAGATTCTCAACTGCGTAGAGGTGCACGAGGAAGAGTTCCACGTCGTCGTTTTGAGATTGACGGTGAAATTCTTATGTGCACTCCAACTGATGAAGATGAGCCCACTTCTGTGGAAGAAGCCTTATCTTCATCTGCTAGTAATGAGTGGATGGCTGCAATGAAAGATGAGTTGAGCTCAATGGAGAAGAATCAGGTCTGGGAGTTGGTTGACCTTCCGCCAGGGCGCAAGACTGTTGGAAACAAGTGGGTTTTAAAAGTCAAGCGCAAGGCAGATGGGTCAATTGACAAGTATAAGGCACGTCTTGTGGCGAAAGGCTATACCCAACTGCGGGGTGTGGACTATGAAGATACTTTCTCCCCAGTGGTGAGATTTGCTTCAATTCGCCTGATCCTAGCTATTGTCGCCCAGCAGGATTTAGAACTTTTTCATATGGATGTTAAGACTGCGTTTCTCAATGGAGAACTAGACGAAGAGATTTATATGGCTCAACCCGAGGGTTTTGAAGTCAAAGGACATGAGCGCAAAGTTTGCCGTCTCAAACGTTCTATATATGGTCTCAAACAATCGTCTAGGCAGTGGTACTTTAGGTTTCATCATGCCATTACCTCTATAGGTTTTGAAATGATTGAACAAGACCATTGCGTTTACGTAAAACGATCCAAGAAAAATATTCTGATCCTTTCTTTGTATGTGGATGACATTCTTTTAGCTGGGAATGACATGAGTTCCATTGTCGCCACTAAGCAGTGGTTGTCCTCAACTTTTGAGATGAAGGACATGGGAGAAGCTAATTATGTGCTCGGGGTTAAAATCATACGTGATCGTCCAAAGAGACTTCTCGGTTTGTCTCAAGAGACATATATCAAGAAGGTCATTGAACGATTCCGTATGCATAACTCAAAACCCATAGACACTCCAATGGACAAGGCGTGTACTTTAACCACAGACCAATGCCCAAAGAATGATGAGGAAAAGAATCGGATGTCCAAAGTGCCTTACGCGGCTGCAGTTGGGAGTCTGATGTACGCTATGTTGTGTACGCGTCCAGACATCTGCTTTGCCGTTGGAATGGTGAGTCGTTATCAGAGTAATCCTGGACCCGCTCATTGGAATGCGGTGAAGAGGATTCTTCGATACTTACGTGGAACCGCTGATCTCGTCCTGTGTTATCATGGTGGAGACTTGAGACTGAGAGGATACAGCGATGCTGATTGGGGCGCTGATAGAGATGAGCGCATATCCACTTCAGGTGGAGCTATCTCTTGGTACAGCAAGAAAAAGTCTTGCATCGCCCTATCCACGATGGAGTCGGAGTATGTTGCTTGTTCAGCAGCAGTCCAGGAAACTGTTTGGTTGAGGTCATTCTTACAGGCTCTAGGGGTTACAGCTCATGCAGATGAGTCTGTCACTGTTCACTGTGACAATACAGCTGCCCTAGATTTTGTAAAGGACCCCAAATATCATGGGAAGGCCAAACACATAGGCCTTCGTTATCACTTCATTAGAACTTTAGTTGCGCAAGGAGAGGTGACCATGAAACATATACCTACTGGCAGAATGGTGGCTGATCCTTTGACCAAGCCTATTGCTAGAGATGTTTTCCTTTCTCACATTAGGAGTATGGGACTACGTAGGTTTTGATATGTTTATGGCATCTTATGTACTTGACATTATTTATTACATTAAATTTTCATTCCTTGATTTGAGTTTATTATGGAATGAATGGATAATCTTTGTGATTACATATACATCCTTATTGAGAGTGTCACCAGGCTCGAATTGACCCACTCACACGGGTAATTCACCTTGGCGCTAAGATAGCGAGCAAGATGAGACATAATTGTCTTAAGCGCCAAGTGGGCGAATAAGATGATACAGCTTATAAAGCAAACATGTCGCCTTAGTTGGAGCTAAGATGAGACCTAATAAATGTAGGTCGATCATAGAGTATCTCCACAACTCTATGTAGCCTGTTTACAGCCGAATGTGAGATTTCAGGCAGGCACTATGAGAGTGACTGGGCTGAAAAACTCAGGTTAGGCGCTTGTACAGCGACTAGACTTAGATTCGTATGGCGTATTTTATTATACATTTATGTGACACGCCCTTGCGGGTTACGCCATAGCATGCAAATCATACTGCATGTGCTAAATGCAGACCGACAGTGGGAGTGACGAATGAATCCCTGCTTCGTCACTGTGTGAGCCACTTGGATCAAAATTTTTGATCCTATATGGTACCCTTTTCACCTTAGACTATGTCATGAAGAGGATACTCAATGTCGCTACTTTAGCATGTACCCTTGGATCATGGATGATGCGGTCTCGCGGGGCATGTCTAGGAAAGCGGTTGGGTCTAATTGGAATGACATGAGGGCTTTGGGAAGAAAGTTCAATATTACATCATGTTGTGTGATTCATAGCCCGGGCGACTTTGTCGATTTTCGTTTCGATATGAGTCATGAATACATAACATATGAGAGGTTTAACACTGCTCATTATGAGGGATTTGAGAGTGTTTAATCTGGTGTAGTTGAACTATCTGGGGTACATACGAGATTTATTGGAGTGATGTATTGTGTTAGTTTGGTGATAACTTAATACAATACTCCTCAACTGGACATCCTTTCTCGTAGGTCGCACGTTCCATTTCCTGTATGAGGAGATGAGTGGACGAGAGATAAAGAGGGACTACGATTTATTTGCCCTGTGTGTGGGCGAGTGGGAGCTGTTAATAAATTGGGTCAATGGACCCATTATCCGCCCACTAACAGATAATGTGTATTTGTTAGTCTGGATAATTACAGTTAATTAGAGGATATTTATCTCCTAAGTGTTTGAGGTAAATACATCTTTATCTCCTAAGAGTTGGAGGTAAAGTCAGTCTCTAATTGTATCTCTATATAAAGGCTAGAGATATCCCAATAAACAAGAAGTCATAGCAATAATCCCTCTCTCTATAGCACTCTCTCTAGAGCAATCACCAAGCTCTAGGATTTGGTTCGTGGACGAAGAACTCGACTCTAGTAGCCGTTTTCGTACCTGCGAAAAAGATCAAGCGTGTTGGAGGCTCGTAACAACAAGGATCCTACGTCGGAATTTTCGGAGACTTCGTACGGTATGTTTTCGAACCCATTACGTGTTACGTGGTAGCACGATAAATGTTGTAATCATTTCAACATTGGTATCAGAGCATGATTACGTGGTACCATGCTACCAAGTTTCATATTTAATCCAAATAACAACTTTTAAGACAGAGAAACAGAACGATTCAAATGATTTTCAATATACAATCAATGATAATTTCAAGACGGTTTTCAAACACAACCACATCATTACAATATAAGCGTAAGGGTGAGTATCAACTCAATCCCATAAATAAATATGATTTCAAAACACTTAAAGTATAATAAAGCATGAATGGATAATATTCAAAACATTTCGTGTGAAATAAAACATAAACAGGAACATTGAACATGAGCAGTACAGAAGCAAAGCCACCCCGACAGTGCTCGATACACTTACATATGCATATGTAACACTGACTAGTCCATCTATGTACTAGTTAAACCCATCCAACAGACCATTCTTATAACGCCAACAATACAGACCATCCTTATGGCTCCCAAGTTACTAACTCATGTCAACATTAAGAAGGATTAAACAACAATTGAAAATGCTTTTCGATTATCGAATTCAATAAACAGATGAGCATGAAAAGAGATAAGTACAACTCAAAATATATATTTTATGATGGTCAGATCAATAAACATATGAGAATAAAACATGAATTACAAACGATCGCTATCAGGCTCAAATTAGGGTTTCATGGACAGTTTCAAAACAAACGCTTTTTATTTCAAACATAGAAATCAACAATCAATGTATTTTGTAAAACTATTATTGCAAACATTTGAAATAGAATAACGAAATGGGGTTCAGAGAGAAATCCTTACCTCTGTCCAAGCTAAGCGATGCTACCAACCTCGATCGGTATTTTTTGAATCAACCTAAATTTATAATATAATTGTTAGAACAAAATTTATGTCTAATATGCTAGAAACCCTAATATCGACTACCCACCACATGCTTACTTCTAATCCTGAAATCACGCGACTCGAAACGTATTCCACACACGACCAACGTAGCTAACCGGAAATCTTGCACGCTACTTAAGTACCTACTTGGCTAGCCCTTTTGAGGGAGGCAATGCCCTATGGTGGGGCCGTGGACCGGGTCGTTACAGATGGTATCAGAGTCAGGTTCTCGAAAACTCGGGCTGGGCTATCCAGTCGGGTTGCCGATGGTTGGGGAAATGAAGGCAAGCCCGGGTATATCCCACATCAAGAGGATGGTTGGGGCAACGAAGGGTGAGTCCGGTATATCCCACATTGGCTAGAGAGGAAGATTCTGGGCTATGTGTGATTGAGCCTTAGCGAGGACGCTAAGGTATAAGGAGGGGAGATTGTAATATCCCACATCGGATGTGGAATAGTATGAGATGACCCTTATAAGACCTTGCCAAGGAACTCATAAGTACCTACTTGGCTAGCCCTTTTGAGGGAGGCAATGCCCTGTGGTGGGGCCGTGGACCGGGTCGTTACAGTCTTCTTCTCCCTTATATAGTTTGCTAATTTAATTCTAATATGACTTGAAGTCCTAATTGATGGTGCAATCATAACACAGCTAAAAGTCCTTATTGCTAGTGTAATTATAACACATCTTAAAGTCTTCATTACTAATTTAATCACAATATGACTTAAATCCTAATCCAAGTCAAAATCTCTTCTTCTTTGAAATAATTCTTAATCTAATCAACTAACTTAATCACAATATGACTTAAAATCCTAATCCAAGTCGAAATCTCTTCTTCTTTGTTTAAATAATATTTAATCTAATCACATTAGCCACTAAGACCATTAAATATTTAATTTCATCACTATAAAGACTTCAAAAAAATTCTCTATGGTCCATTACTTAATTCAAATCAGTATAATTTTTAAATTATTACCTACATAAGTAGCCGAAAATCCGGGGTATTACATTCTCCCCCCCCCCCCCCTTAAAATAATTCCGTCCTCAGAATTGAATGTTCCTTAATCATCAAAAGTATCTTCTTGCCCTCCAATACAAGTCATTACATTCCTCCCCCTCTGAACAAAATTTTAACCTCGAAGTATTTATAACTTATCTAGCATACAAAACGCATTGAGCTAAACTAAGCCACTCAAAATTCAGTAATTGAAATCAATTTATAATCCATCATGCTTCCACTGCGCTACTCTGATAACACACCAAGCCATACGCTTTGCACAATCTACATAATATTAACACGATTTACTTCAAGCCTAACAAGTACTAAATACTTCTCACATATGACTTGACTCTATGAGATCCAAACCTTGAGTTCTAATTTCCGTTCTCATCATCACCTTAACCTTATACTAGTATCTAGGTGATATAATCTACGCTCATAAAAAGCCACAATTTTAGTCATCTCAATATTCTCTTAATGAAATTTTGCAGACAACTCAGATTAACTTATTACTAAAGTTGCTAAAATATTGGCATGCTTTCTGCCCAATGCATCGGCCACGCATTAGCCTTCCAAATAATGATAATTCTTAATCAAATTGCAAATATGAGTTCCAGAATTCTAAACCCACAGACATCTTAGTACTCCAAACATACGGTTACTTAAGACAACATCAAACTCAAACTTCTTGCCCATGTTTGTCAGCTACAAAAGGCCACAAACTCAAAATTTAAGGCTTAACTAAAATTACGACATAATGTCTAAGCAATTCACTAACCAAACCATGAGATCACCTAATGACCAATATTTCCCCCCTCTATTTTTAGTCTGATACCAAAATCAAAACCCAGTCCATCGAACAACCTTCGAAGTATACCACTTTGACTTAGCCAATATGGATAATTAATTCTAGATGCACTTACACATCACACCAAAGACCACCATACTTTTGTTGCGCATTTTGATACCTCATAGAAAACCACCTCAAACTATTACCAAATCCATCACAGATAAAACTATTACTTTAAAAGTACCCAAAATATAATTACACACATATATCACTTGTATCTTTCGATCACAACACAACTCATAGCTACTAGTTGTTAGAATTATTCACCATAAGATCGTGATCTTATCTTTTAACCATCCTCTTTTCTAAAGCAATCCGTCTTAGCATGATTGGAAAACAATCAGCTCATACCCAAAATCATATCAAATTGTTTCATATCCAGAAAACTAAGTCAACTGTCAAATCTCTATCATCGATACTGATGGGGCAAGAATTATAAACCATAGGGGCCACCATAGGGTTTTCTATAAGGGTAACTACATATAGTCGTGGTTTCGAGTTTCTAGGTCTAACACTTAGATACTTACAAAACGATATCGAAACAAATGAATAAAGTGGCATCAAGATCTAGTAACGCCAACACCTTCTTTCAAATTTACTACAAGAATATCTGTCACCATATCACTTGTATCTTAAAATCACAACCTTTTCCGTACCCTACTTGATAGATCAACTTATAAACATCAAAAGATCATAGTCCTATCCTTTAATCCTCCTCCTTGATTAACACTTAAAAATATTTGAATTCCAAAGGCAAATAACATTCGTTCTAGTATTGCGTACTCGACCTGAATCCCAATCTTATGCCCAAATCTCAATCTTATGCTCAAATATGAAATAGATTCTTAAAACTTAATCCACCTTTTCAAGGTCTAATCTCAATCACATATATCTTAAGCTTAGGAGTCTACAGAATCTCAAACCTAAGCTCTGATACCATTCTGTAACGCCCCGAACCTGAGGTCCGAACACGTCCTTAAACCATAATCCAATCCTGTCCAAAACATAACAACCTTAATGGTAGAGCAGAGCATCTAAAATACCACAAACAAAATGATTTGTATCTCAAAACTTAACTCCCAAAAATAATCCAAAACTTTATTACAAATCTCTCAGACTAAATATCTGAACCCAAAGGAAAATAAACCAACTAACCAATTTTTGTCTAAAGAAATCATAAGCTCTATTCTCAATATCAAAAACCAGAGCAATTCCAACCGCTGTACTAATATCTCACCCTTCGTGCTACTTTTGGCCTGTAAGGGAAAGGAAACAAAAAACAAAGGGGTGAGCACGAATTGCCCAGTAAAAGTTTTTTTACACACAGAGGGCCAAAAATGGATACGAATACGAATTCAGAGTTATCAAATATAGCCAATAAATAGGAATTTAGATAACTCAGTCAAATTTCACAAGCGAATACGAAAGTGACCAAAAGAAGGTTACCAAAAACGATTAACAAATATGAGTTATCGAATAGAACCAATAAATAAGAATTCAGATAACTCAGTCGAATTTCACAAGCGAATAACAGAAGCGACCGAAAAATGGGTTAAATAACCAATAAGTCGAATATAGATTTACAAACGAATAACAAATCAACTCAACAAATCAACTCAAATAACCAATAAGTCGAATATCAACTCAAACGAATAACAAATCGACTCAAAAAAGGGTTTACATAACCAATAAGTCGAATATCAAAATATATTTATCAAAACTTGTGGGTGTCACATACACAAATTGCTTATTATTAAGCATCACAAATCATGGTTATACCATGTCGAATATCGCAGCCGGCGCGTCACAAATAAGTCACGATAATTAAAAGTGACTTTCAAACACAAATATCACCCACAAAGTAGTTTAATAAATATAACGAATATTTATTCGAAGTCCAAAAATAGTCATTATAGACTCAAATCGAAGAGAACAAAAATACGAATCCAACAAAACAAAAATCAGCTCAATCGGAGATCGGGTGAATGAGATATCGTCAAAAGAAGTTTTGGGTGAAAAGAAATGCGCGAAAATTGAGAAAGCGGAAGCAAATTGTAAATAACCAAAAAGACCCTGCAGAAATTTGACACGTGGCAAAGGAGACTCGGAATTCACACATCAAGACCAATAGAAGAGAGACACGTTGGTCTAAAAATCTTTGAAAGTAACTTTTTTGACCACGAACAAAGAACGGCGGCTGAGAGCACAAAATAATCACAAACGACCTTTTACGATATAACGAACAAAGATTTTAATAAATCACATGGGAACTGTCTTTAACGCAAATTATAAGACAGTGAGACAAGATCATTGATAACGTTACAAAAAGCGTAATAATCAATAATAGGCTCAGAAGCAAATTCAATTTTGAAATCAAACGAAGACGCAAAGATTCTCGTGTATGAAACGAAAAGACGGCGTAAAAACCCTTACCTCAAAGTAACGAATATCATGTCAAAAATCTCCTCTTTATCTTGGATCTTTACTTCAAAGTAACAATATCATGTCAAAAATCTCCTCTTTATCTTGGATCAATCACCACCTTTTTGCTTGAATACACCCAAAAGAATGCAATTGATTCTTTATCTTAGATCAATCACCACCTTTTTTCTTGAATACCCAAAAGAATGCAATTGATTCTTTATCTTAGATCAATCACCACCTTTTTTGCTTGAATACCCAAAAGAATGCAATTGACTCTTTTCTCTTTCCTCTCCTTTATCTCTAAAAAATATGAAGACTCTTATGTCTTCTTCTCCCTTATATAGTTTGCTAATTTAATTCTAATATGACTTGAAGTCCTAATTGATGGTGCAATCATAACACGGCTAAAAGTCCTTATTGCTAGTGTAATTATAACACATCTTAAAGTCTTCATTACTAATTTAATCACAATATGACTTAAATCCTAATCCAAGTCAAAATCTCTTCTTCTTTGAAATAATTCTTAATCTAATCAACTAACTTAATCAGAATATGACTTAAAATCCTAATCCAAGTCGAAATCTCTTCTTCTTTGTTTAAATAATATTTAATCTAATCACATTAGCCACTAAGACCATTAAATATTAAATTTCATCACTAAAAGGACTTCAAGAAAATTCTCTATGGTCCATTACTTAATTCAAATCAGTATAATTTTTAAATTATTACCTACATAAGTAGCCGAAAATCCGGGGTATTACATAAAGCCTTTATATGAAGGCACAGAATTGAAGTGTGTGTGTGTGTGTGTGTGTGCCAATTTCAAATTTTCAATCACGAGTATCTCGAGGAATTGTCGTTTCATAAATAAAAATGCAATTACGAGGGTGCCGGCAAGGGTGAACGTGGTACGGACTAAAGACCTAAACTTTGTCTTCCTTTGCCTTTTAACATTTAACGTAACCGAGTCAAACTCGAGCCGATTTATAAAGTACACTATATTATAAGATTTTAAAAAATATATTGATATGTACCATATATCCTGAGATAAAAAATACATTAACAGTATAAAAATATCTTATTTTGCTACAAAGAATAATCTTAGTGCCTAAATTAATTACGACCAACTTAAGTAAAATATGAAAAGATTAACTCACTTGTATTACTTCTAACTTTCAGTTATTAAATAGCACAATTTGTTTCGTTAGGCTGCATGCAATAATTATGAGATATTTACATATAAATGTCTCTTCACCTGTAATATCATTATATTATAAGTTGAAAGACAAAGAATAGATAACGACACAGTAGAGCTGCTAGATACTTGTCTTCTTTAAGATTTTATTTTAAGTTGTCAAGTAGTATTTCAAATGAATATTGGCTTAACACTTAGAGTAGTAGAATTGTCATGCAAGTATCATACAGAGTTAAATAGCGAATACGATTGTAATTGTAATTAATATATGGTGACACTATCAGGTATCCTTTCGAATTGTAAAAGTAACATACGGATTTAGTTCTTTAATTTCAGAGGGTCTGTAAGGTATAACATTTATATGTTCCTGAAGCTATCCAAACGACTAAGTAGAAATTTAAAAAGAATAAAGTTTTATTTTAAATTTAACAGGACTTATGTATAAATCTTCTCACTTTCAAATAAGTTATTACTTTTCACAAAAATTAATTAAATAGAACAACCATGTTATACCCAATATGTTGTCCTTATTTTGGAGTGTTAAAATTATTTTTCACCTCTTTTATGACAATTATTTATTGTCAAATTATAATTTCTATATCTACTATACGCATCCAATGATATTTTCTCATAAAGTACACTTGTTTTATCATAATATAATATTTATATACCAAAATATAATTAAATATAATACAATATTTATCATAATATAATATCATATTTATATACCAAAATATGTCAAGTTATACCTATAACTATAATGAGATTGCAAATGATAATAATATCATTTTATTAGGCTAATAATATGAAGCGAGCGTTAATAAACTATTTGCTATTGAACTCGCACAATAGTCACCACTCATCAATTCCATCGTACTCAAAATTAAGTTTTAATACTTATAACTTGTCTAAAATTTAATTACCGATTAGTTTTATTCCTCATGAAAATTTAATTAAGTATAAGAAAAAAAACTCTTTTTATTGATCGTAGGTGCCCTATATGAAAACGAATTGGTAAATCAATAGTTGTGTAGAATTAGACAGAATCATTTTTGCATCTTAAAGATTTAAATGTTCTCAAAATATAGTAATTAAGAATTAATTATTTGATTTAATTATACATTATTTGTCTTTTTAATGCATAAGTTATATCTTTTCAAAATCTCATATATGCGATATAGCCACTTGTTGATCCCGCGGTCATATTAAAGCCAATTTTTTTAATTTATTATTGATCTTATACATCATGTAGATAAAATTTTATAATGATTATGTTTTGTGTAAATATACATATATATATATATATATGTTATAATTATAACTATATATATATATATATATTAAATTATAATAAACTTAAATTAACTGTAACATAATTTTTTCTACTAAACCTCATATGTTAATTTTGTTTTCTTGATACATGATTTTCTACTTTAATATGAGAGAAAGATTGTCAAAATTAAATCCTAATAAATTAGCACATTTAGAGTTTTAGAATTAATTTTTACTCTATTTAAGGCTTCCTTATATAACTCTCATATAGTTTTTGCAAAATTAAAGAAACTTAAAAACAATAACATTTGCATACTTTTAGAGACATTAATATGTTTAATATATAGCTTTAAATCCTCTTCAACTATTAGATTTACGAATAAGTTTTTTAATTACTATAATTTAATTAACAATAATTGTACAGTTATTTATTGGTCGTGTGGTCCACCCAATAAATATAGTCAATTTTTATATTTTGCCAAAAGATTCTGAAAGCTATATATTATATTGATAAACCTTTACATCAATTACGATAAGCATATACTAAAATAATATAAATATGAATCAAGTGTTACATTATTTTTATTATTGCAATCTCCATTGTAACATCATTTTATTCTCTCCAATTTTTTTTTGATATATGAATTTTTATATTTATATTAGAATAGTAGTTTTAAGTATACAGTAGTTAAAGTTAAGTCATAATATGTAGTTCATTAATTAGTTAGAGTTTCAGAATGCCTAGAATTAAATTTCAATTACATAAAGTTTATTGATATGGAAATTACCTTATCAAGAAGAAATAAGAACCTCGTTTAAGATAATATTTAAGACATTTAGAGACACTTTATTTCACATTAAAAACATAAAGCGATGACATATCATGTTTTTCATCTTAAAGGTTTTAAATGTTCGTAAATATAATGATTAAGAATAATTTGATTTAATTGCACCTTTTTTCTTCTAAAACGTATGTGATTTCTTTTCAAAATCTCATTTATGCATATATAGCTACATTGTTGAACGTGCAGTCTTATCAAACCAAGAAGTTATCCTATAATTTGATTATTGATTTTATATATTATATAGATAGGTTTTTTGCAATGATTATGTTATGTGTAAATACATATACATTTAGTAAATTATAATAAATTTAAATCAATTGTAACATAAATTTTTATTCTAAAGATGATATGTTATTCTTATTTTAAAGACAAATGATTTCTTATCTTCGTATGAGAGAGTTAGTCTTAAGAACTTAGAAGTAAAATTAAATAAACTTATAGGGATCACAGCCAAAATAATATTTGCATACCTTTAGATATACTGACATATTCAGTATATAGGTTTAAATCTTTTTTTAACTATCAGATTTAAGAATGAGGTTTGCCATTATTATAATTTTTTAGTTAATAATAATTACACAGTCATTTGTTGATCATGTGGTCTCACCCAATTTTTTTTTATTTTACCAAAGATATTCTAAAAGTTATATATTATATTCATAAATCTGTATAGCTACCACGATAAGCATAAATTATGGTTAGCATATATTAAAATAGAATTAACATGACCAATTGTTGCATTATCTTTATTATTTCAATCTCAATTGTAACATCATTTTCTTCTATTTTCTAAGTTTAATGTGTTTTTTTCATTGTAGACGTATGAATTTTTGTGTTCATATTAGATAGTGGTTTTAAAGATACAATAGTTAAAATTAAATTATAATAAGTTAGTTCATTAATTAGTTATAGTTTTAGAATGCTTAAAATTGGTTTTTCAAATATATAAAAAAACTTAGTGATATGAAAATTAACTTATCAAGAAACAAGAACCCTATTCAAGATAATATTTAAGACCTTTAGAGACACTTATAATGTTTATAATTTTATTTCATATTGACAATATAATCTGATAATATTTCATATTTGTACATCTTAAAGGTTTGATATATTCTCAAATATAGTAATTAAGCTTAATTTGATTTAATTGCACCCTTTTTTTTCTAGTACGTATTGGATTTCTTTTCAAAATCTCATTTACGCTTATATAACCACTCTGTTGATCATGCTATCTTATGAAAGCAAAAAATTGTCCTACAATTTCATTATTAATTTTATATATTATATACATAATTTGTTTTTAATGATTATGTTATGTACAAATACATATACATTTAACTAATCATAATAAAATTAAAATACGAATCACATCCAAAATATTATTTACATACCTTTATATATACTAACATGTTTAGTATATAGCTTTAAGTCCTTTTCAACTATCACATTTACGAATACGCTTTACCATTATTGCGATTTTAAGTAATAATAATTATTTAGTCATTTATTGGTTGTATGGCCTCATAAAAAAGGTTAAATTTTTTATTGTACTAAAAGGATTCTAAAGATGAATCAATTGTTACATCATTAAAATAAAAAAAAATGAATCAATTATTACATCATTTTTATTGTTTCAATCTCGTTTGTAACATCAATTTTTTTCTTTTCCAAACCTAATATTTTATTTTTATTTTTTTGATATATAAAGTTGTATATTCATATCAGAGAGTGTTTTTAAGGATACAATAGTTTAATTTAAGTCCTAATAATTTACTTCATTAGTTAGTTAGAGCTTCATCAGAATGTTTCGAATTAGTTTTTCAACTATATAAAGCTTACTAATATGAAAATTAACTTCACAATAAATAAGGACCTATTCAAAATAATATTATTTTTACTTTTTAGATATATGAATTTTTATATTCATATTGAGAGTGGTTTTGAAGATACAATATTCAAAATTAAGTCCTATTAAGTTAATCCATTAATAAGTTAGAGTCTTAGAACGTTTAGAATTATTTTTTCAATTATATAAGGCTGACTAATATAGAAATTAACTTATAAAGAAATGAGAATCACATCCAAGATAGTATTTCAAACCTTTGATGACACTTATAAAATTAGTTAGAGTTTCAAAATATTTAAAATTAATTTTTCAACTATATAACGCTTACTAATATGAAAATTACCTTATCAATAAATAAGGACCCAATTCAAGATAATATTATTTTCTTTTTTTATCTATGAATTTTTTTGTTCATGTTGAAGAGTGGTTTTGAGCATATAATACTCAAAAGTAAGTCTTGATAGATTAATCTATTAACTAATTAGAGTTTCAGAACGTTTAGAATTACTATTTCAATTATATAAGGTTTACTAATATAGAAATTAACTTATCAAAAAGTGAGGACTCCATCCAAGATAGTATTTCAGACCTTTAATGACACTTATAAAATTAGTTAGAGTTTCAGAATGTTTAAGAATTAGTTTTTCAATTACATAAGGCTTACTAATATTAAGTTATCAATTAATAAGGATCCCATTGAAGATAATATAATTTTCGTTTTTTAGATATATATGAATTTTTATATTCATATTGGAGAGTGATTTTGAGGATATAATACTCAAAATTAAGTCCTATTAAGTTAATCTATTAATTAGTTAAAGTCTTAAAACATTCATAATTATTTTTTCAATTATACAAGGTTTACTAATATAAAAATTAACTTATCAAAAAATAAGAACCCTGTCCAAGACAGTATTTCAGACCTTTAGTGACACTTATAAAATTAGTTAGAGTTTCAGAAAATTTAGGATTAGTTTTTCAACTATATAAGTCTTACTATTTATGAAAATTAATTTATCAATAATTAAGGACCTCATTCAAGATAGTATTATTTTCATTTTTCAGATGTATGAATTTTTATATTCATATTGAAGGGTGGTTTTGAGCATACAATAGTCAAAATTAAGTCTTAATAAGTTAATCTACTAATTAGTTAGAGTTTCAGAACGTTTAGAGTTACTATTTCAGTTATATAAGATTTACTAACATAGAAATTAACTTATCAAGAAATAAGGATTCTATCCAAGATAATATTTCAGACCTTTAATGATGCTATACTAGTAATAGTTCTAGTTCACCTTGAAAACATAATGTTATGATATGTCAAGTAAAGAAGCTATCTCTGCGATAGATGACCCGAGCAAAGAAACTCTTGCTTCGCTTATTATATATATATATATATATGTATATATGTATATATATATATATATGTATATATGTATACAGGGTCGTGATCTATTGCTAGTGCTAGCACGTTGCTAGCGTTGTTTTCCCGTCCGCTACATAATGTAGCGGACGATAACTTACCGTCCGCTACATTATGTAGTGGACGGTGCTAGCGCTAGCAACGAATCAACTCTCATATATATATATATATATATATATATATATATATATATATATATATATATATATATATATATATATATATATTGATTTCCTGTAACTCTTCTCTAATTTTACTTGATTAGGTAAAGGCGCCTCTGAGTGTTACCAAATTACTGAACCTATCACTAATTTTTTGATTTTTATCATACTTACAAATTAACCTTCACTCCCCCAATATTATTTACTCACTACAGCAAGCTTTGAAACTCCATATTCATTTATTCACAACATTTCTTTTACTTAATTGAAGAGCAGGAGGCGATTTTACTTAGGCCCTCACTGCCTCTAATCCCCGCCCAAGAGAATGAGTCTGCAACACTTGAGGCTTTGGCAGAATCACAGATGCTTTGTCGCCCTCAAAAGCTCTGATGTTTCTCTTGCTCCATAGATTCTAAGATAGCCAAAAACGAGTTTAAATCCATTTTTTCCTCCATATATTGTCAATAAAGGCCAAGAGTTCGGCATAGCATCCCTGATCCCAATCTAGACTAAACAACATAAACATAGTTCCCTTACCTAAATTAAGGAAGAGGTGACTCCCGAGTCAACTTCTTACTCAACACAGTTCCTCTTTGATGCCAAAGAAAGTGGGTTCGCAGTCGACGTGGAAGTGCCATAAGGAATGCAGTCTGGGTCAGATGCCAAGTGCTTGATGTGGTACACAGCAAGGGTGGAGCAAGGGCAGAGACCAAGGGTTCCTAGACAGAGCTTGAGGGTGACATTACTACGAGGGCCATGGCACATGATGAATACACAATGACAGTCACAGTCCGATTCTTAGGTCCAGAGTCAAGGTCCTGTATGTTTCTCTCTAGGATTCTAGAGTGAGAAACTGAAAATGTTCTGAGAATGTCCAAGCATCCCAAATGAATTCTCAAGACCTCTATTTATAGAGGTTGAGATGATGATGTCATCACACGACACGTGGCACTCCCCGGGAGTGACACGTCACCGAGGGGTCCACAACTGTTGGTGCTCCATGAACTGTCGGTACAACGTCGCTCTATTTGTCTAGAAAGAATGGCTCCCACAACGTCGGTGTGGCCAGAGAACCCCCATTGATCTAGCCACCAATCCAAGCCCTTGTAGAGTCCTACAGGCTTGGCAGCGGTGGGGAAGACCCGAAGCCCAGTTGCCAGGTGGACTAGGAGCGATGCCCTCCGAAGACCTGCTCTTGTTTCGGAGTGACTCTGGGGTCATAGTCCCAAGGGGTGCCGATGTGATCCCCCAATGCCAGAGCATGTAGGCCAGTCACGAAGACACCATGACGGAGACAGTGTACCGAAAAAGTCACCTATCCCGCTGTGAAGGTTCCTCGTGTAGGAGCACTACGAACAGAGCTCCCCAGAATAAAGATGGCGATAGATTTATGGTAACAAGCCTATCCTGCTGTAAGGAGTCCTCATGTCAGAGCACTAAGAGCGGAGCCCCCTAGAATGAAGACGGCGATGGCTTTGTGGTAATGAGCCCATCCCGCTGAGAGGGGTCCTCGTGCCGGAGCACTACGAGCGGAGCTACCCAGAATGCTGCACACTCCAGAGAGTGGGTCGAAGCATGTTCCACATCCATGGCGGGGGCGCATGGTGTGATGAATAAGTGTGGTGCCCGGGGGCCTGTAACGTGATTGTGGCGCACGGGCGCGGCCATTTCCGTCGTGAGACAATACCTGATGCAGGGGGCACATGTCATGGAAGTGACTCACGGGTGCCACGATGACCACCGGGAGACCATACCTGGTGCCGGGGGCACATGTCATGGAAATGGCGCACGGGCGTAGTGACGACTGTCGCGAGACCATACCTGGTGCCGGGGGCACAAGTCATGAAAGTGGCGTACGGGCGTGGTGAATTGAGTATGGTGCCCGGGGGCATGACATTGTGAAAGAGAGACTAGGGGACGGCTGTATCAGCGGCACGGTGCATGGGCACGACGGAGTGAGTATGGTGCCAAGGGCACTGTAGTGTGACAGAGAGCCCAGGGGCACGGCAATGTAAGCAGCGCAGCTCACGGGCGAAGCAGAGTGAGTATGGTGCCGAGGGCACTATAGAGTGACAGAGAGCCTGGGGGCATGACTGTATCAGTGGCATGGTGCACGGGCGCGACGGAGTAAGTGTGGTGCCGAGGGCACGGCTGTATCAGCGACATGGCACATGGGCATGGCGGAGGGAAGTCTGGTGACGGGGCTCGCGGAGTGACGTCCGGGTGACGGGGGTTTCAAAGTGACTTCTGAGCGACGGGGTCACCGAGTGACGTTTAGGCAACGGGGGTCGTGGAATGCTTCCAGACGACGGGGGTCGTGGAGTGACTTTCGAGTGACGGGGGTCGCGAAGTGATGTCCGGGTGATGAGGGTCGCAAAGTGACTTTTGGCGACAGGGGTTGAGGAGTGACTTCTGGGCGACGGGGGTCGCAGAGTGACGTCCGGGAGACGGGGGGTCTCGGAGTGACTTCCGGGCGACAGAGGTCGCAGAGTGACGTTTGGGCAACGTGGGTAGCAAAATGACGTCCGGGAGACATGGGTCGCGAAGTGATGAACAACGGACATTGCGAGGTTGATGTGCGAACGTCCATAAACATCACGAAGGTGAATAGACTCGAGAAAACAAGTACGCGCGGGGGGGAAGGCCATAGGGCAAAAATGGGGAAAGGTCAAGGCCACCACCAATGGGGAGGTCGAGGCCGACCCTAGGGGGTGGCCAAGGCCAATGGCCAAATCCCATGAAAGGAGGCCAAGGCCACTCCCCCTTTTTGTGAACTTTGGGTGCGCCGAGGGTTGGTGTTTTGATGGCCAATGACAAATTAGGAAGTTGCGTAACGACGAACGTGTTGCCGTGAGTCGTACCAATATGACGAATAAGGTGCCAAAGTCACATACAAAGTGTATGAAGCGAACAAAGTGCAAAAAAAGACTTTGCACGAAAAGTGAACAACCGGGGGGTAAGGCCAAGGCCAACCCCCCCATGGAGGCCGAGGCTGACCCCATGGCCTTGGGGGAGGTCGAGGCAGACCCGATGCAGTTGGCCAAGGCCTTTGCTCTTGACCCTGTCGCTTCGGTTGCGGCATCGGTCGATGTTTTTGGTGAAAAGGTGCTCGGGTGGTCGCGGCGCGGCAAATATGGTACTGTGAGTCACTAACATGAAATAATTGGTGACTAAAGTGTGCGAAGCAAGAAACACATGTGACATGAGCATGCGCACTTTGACCAGTTCGATGAGTTGAAAAATTGGCTGTTGACCGTGTCGATGTGTTCGTGCAAAGTAGGGCCCCTAGTGAGCCCTTGGGTACGACCAGAATAGGTTGGGAACATAAGCCCTCTACGTGCAGTGTGCGCGAAGGGGTAACCTGAGCAGGCGCTGCACGCATACTCATAAGTTCAGACTTAGAAGAATTTCTTATGTTTGTTGGTTCAAGAATTGTTGACGTTGTCACTACATGATATGGATGAAGAGTAGGTGGCTCGAGCCACCTCGTGCACCACCTACTGAAGCCTGAGTTTGAATAGGAGTTGACATAAGGGCATGATGATAGGGCGTAGGGGCGCAAGCGACGGGGGTTACAGAGACGGCGTACGGGTGCGCGAGAGTGACAGGTGACAGGGGTTGCGGAGACGGAGCCCGGGCAACTGCGACGAGGGTCGCAGAATCTGCACTCGGGCAACGACAGTCGCAATGCAGGGACATGGCGACGAGCATTGAACAATGAGTAGGAGTAAGTGGTTTGAGCTACCTCGTGCACCACCTACCAAGTACATTATTATCGGGGGACATCATCATGAGGGTCGCAATAAGGGCATGGTCGGGCGTCGTGATATTGGGGCAGTCCACGACGGGCGACGGGGTGAGGGCAATAGAAGACAGTCAATGTTGCAAAAAACATTTTAAGTGCATGTCTGTGAGGATGGTGGTGATGATGTTTGGTGATGGTAGTCGTCGTTATAGAATGGTGGGCGAGGTAGTTCGCTGGTCTTGACGGTCAGCTGTGATATGAAGATCTTTGCGGTGTTGGCCTTGGTGTGAGGTCGTTGGGTGAATATGTGCAGGCCGAAGTAGTGGGTGGCGTAGGCTTCAGTGTGGTGGTGGAGGCCGAAGTGGGGAGAAGGGTGAAGGCCAAGTGAAATGGCTCGTGGGTGCAAGGGAGGGTCAGCCTCGCGGTGACGAGGGGGTCGGCCTTGGCTTTGGGGATTTTGAGAAGAAGGAAAATGGAAGAAGAAAGTAGATGTGAGAGGATGGCGTGATGACGGGGTTGCCGTGGCCTGCCGTGGGGGTGAGAGAGAGGAGAAAGGTAGGGAGGGAGAGGTGCCGGTGTGGGGTTGGGAGGCCGAGGCCCAGGTGGAAGGAGGAGAGAGGGCCGAGGATGACATGGTGGTGGGTGAAGGAGAAGAATCAAGGGCGACATGGGACTGCCGTGACGTGAGGGAGGTAACGAGGGGCGGGGTGGGGGAGAGGAGAGAGGTAGGGGAGGGTGGGGCACGGCCGAGGCTGAGGAGGACGTGGGGAGGGGGCCGAGGCCCAGGGGTGAGGCTGAGGCCGAGTGAGGGGGCGGGCAAGAAAGGGAAAGGGGAGGAGAGGAGAGAGGAAGGGGGAAGTGGCGGCCGTGGCAGAGTGCCGTGGGGGAGGGTAAAGGGAGGTGGGGCGGGGGAGAGGAGGGAGAAGAGAAGAGAAGGTCGCCGGCGAAGGGGCGACGTCGACCGGGGAGATGCGCGGCAGGTGGCCGAGGCTGAAGGGCGACGACGCCAAGGAAGGGTGCTGTGGCGCATGGAAAAGAGAAAGAGATGAAGGAAGAAAATTAGGGTTAAGGTTTAGGTTCAGGTGGGTTAGGTTAGGGTGGGTCGAGTGCGGGTGAGTGAGACTGAGAGAAAGGGCGCTGGTCACGGGTCGGAGCGAGTCTGGGCGCGAGGGTAGGGTTCTACCCAGATTCTTTTGAATTTTAAATTCAAATTGATTTTTTTTAGCACCCCTAAGGAGGGAACCCCCAATGACATTTTACATAATGTACAAGAAGAGAATGAGAGAAATGGGATGGTGGGAATGAAAACTTTTTCCATAAGAAAGAGAGAGAAAATTGTTTATGAAGTGTTGGAACGGGTGACGGGTGGTGAGGGAGGAGAATGTTAGAGGGAGAGAGATAAGAGCACGAATGTTGGGAATTTGGGGGGAGATGAAAATTTTGAATTTTTTTTGAAGTATAGAATGATGGTGAGAGGGTAGTGACCCGACCGCTAGCAGGCAGAGTGAGAGGGATGAGGGCGAAGGGGGAGAGAAAATTTTGAAAATTTTCTAAGTGTTGAGAAAAAAAATTTGAGCTCGGGCAAGGATGTTAAGGGAGGCCGTTAAAGGTGATGACCCAACTGTGAAAAATGAAGAATTTTTTTTAGGTGGTAGGAAATTTTTTTTTTGATAAAGGGTGGTCATGTGACAGCAAGCACGAGAGGTTGAGATGAGCGGGATGGGGAACTCAGGGTGATGGGCTGGCATCAATAACCGACTGAGTGACAGAGGTAGGCGAGGGTTGGTGAGGCGTGTTGCATGCATACCTGGCAAAGGCAGTCGTGAGACCTGGGGGAGTGTCAACTGACAGAGTTGAGACTTAGTAACGAGGCTCGAGCCACCCTGTGCACCACGCACCAAGTCAGTATGGGATGTGAGGCTGAAAGGGTTGGGAAAGGGTAAAGGCCCCAAGGGAGTGGGAGATGGTATCAAGGGTGGTTTCAGTATACTTGGGCGAGAGCAATGTAGCTTGAAAATTTTTTAAGTTTGGAAAATGACGACCTCTTGGATGGCTGGTTTGAGGCTATGACTGGTAGTCCTGGTAGCCCTGCGTTGCTGAGATATGGTTGCTTAGGTGTGTCAGGCAAAGGACAAACTGCACTGCAATGCTCACCTCCCCAGCGGAGTCGCCAAAATGATGCCAAGGAAAATGGGTTCGCAGTCGACGTGGAGGTGCCACAAGGAATGCAGTCCGAGTTAGATGCTAAGTGCGCTGATATGGTACACAGCAAGGGTGGAGCAAGGACAGAGACCAAAGGCTTCCTAGACAGAGCTTGAGGGTGGCAGTGCTGTGAGGGCGATGGCACAGGATGAATACACGACTACAGTCACAGTCCGATGCTTAGGTCCAGAGTCAGGGTCCTGTATATTTCTTTCTCTAGGATTCTAGAGTGAGAAAATGAAAATGTTCTGAGAATGTCCAAGCGTCTCAAATGAATTCTCAAGACCTCTATTTATAGAGGTTGAGATGATGATGTCATCACGCTACACGTGGTGCTCCTCGGGAGTGACACGTTACCAAGGGGTCCACGGCTGCTGGTGCTCCATGGACTGTCGAATCGTATATTCACCCGGCCTGCCCCGCACAGCGTCGCTCTATCTGTCTAGAAAGACTGGCTCCCACAGCGTCGGTGTGGCCAGAGAACCCCCTTGATCTAGCCACCAATCCAAGCCCTTGTAGAGTCCCACAGGCTTGGCAGCGGTGGGGAAGACCCGACGCCCAGCTGTAAGGTGGACTAGGCGTGATGCCCTCCGAAGACCTGCTCACGTCTCGAAGTGACCCAGGGGTCATAGTCCCTAGGGGTGCCGACGCGAGCCCCTAGTGCCGGAGCACGTAGGCCAGTCATAAAGACACCCGAACAAAGATAGAGTCCCGAAGGAGTCACCTATCCTGCTGCAAAAGGTCCTCGTGCAGGAGCACTACAAACGGAGCCCCCCAGAGTGAAGACTGCGATAGCTTTATTGTAATGAGACTATCCCGCTGTGAGGGTCCTCGTGCCTGAGCACTACGAGTGGAGCCCCCCGGAATGAAGACGGCGATGGCTTTGCAGTAACGAGCCCATCCCTCTGTGAGGGGTCCTCGTGCCGAAGCATTACGAGCAAAGCCCCCCGGAATAAAGACGGTGATGGCTTTGTGGTAACGAGCCCATCCTACTACGAGGGGTCCTCGTGCTGAAGCACTACGAGTGAAGCCCCCCAGAATGAAGACGGCAATGGCTTTGTGGTAACGAGCCCATCCCGTGGCGGCGATGGCTTTGTGGTAATGAGCACATCCCGTTACGAGGGGTCTTTGTGCCAGAGCACTACGAGCGGAGCCCACCGGAATGAAGACGACAATGGCTTTATGGTAACGAACCCATCCCGTGGCGGTGATGGCTTTGTGGTAACGAGCCCATCCCGCTGCGAGGGGTCCTCATGCTAGAGCACTATGAGCGGAGCCCCCTGGAATGAAGACGACGATGGCATTGTGGTAACGAGCCCATTTCGTGGCGACGATGGCTTTGTGGTAACGAGCCCATCCCGCTGCGAGGGGTCCTCGTGCCGGAGCACTACGAGCAGAGCCCCCTGGAATGTTGCACACTTCGGAGAGTGGGTCGAAGCATGTTCCAGTCCATGGCAGGGGCGCATGGTGTGGTGAATAAGTATGGTGCCCGGGGGCCTGTAACATGACTGTGGCACACGGGCGCGGCGACTACCATCGCGAGACCATACCCGGTGTCAGGGGCACATGTCATGGAAGTGGTGCATGGGCGTGGTGAAGTGTGTATGGTGCCTGGGGGCACGACATTGTGAAAGAGATACTGGGGGCATGACTGTATTAGCGGCACGGTGCATGGGCGCAGCGGGGCACGTCGGAGTGAGTATGGTGCCGAGGGCACTGTAGTGTGACAGAGAGCCCGGGGGCATGGTTGTATAAGTGGCGTAATGCACGGGCACGGCAGAGTGACGTCCTGGTGACGGGGGTAGCCGAGTGACGGACAATGGACGTCAAAAGGTTGATGTCCAGGCGACGGGGGTCACGGAGTGATGTCTGGGGGACGGGGCTCGTGGAGTGACGTTCGGGCGACGGGGTTGAGGAGTGACTTATGGGTGATGGGGGTCTCAGAGTGACTTCTGGGCAACGGGGGTCGCGAAGTGACGTCCAGGCGATGGGGGTCACTGAGTGACGTCAATGCGACTAAGGTCACGGAGTGACGGGCGATGGAGGTTGCAGAGTGACGTTTGGGTGACGGAGGTCGTGGAGTGACGTCCGAGCGACGTGGGTGGCGAAGTAACGTTCAGGCAACGTGGGTCATGGAGTGACGTCCGGGCAACAGGGGTAGCGGAGTAACTTCCAGGCGACAGAGGTCGCAGAGTGACTTCCGGGCGATGGAAGTCGTGGATTGACGTCCGGGCGACATGGGTTGCGGAGTGACGTCTGGACGACGGTGGTCGCAGAGTGACGGACGACGGACATCGCGAGGTTGATGTGTGAATGTCCGTAAACATGAGGTGCATAGACTCAAGAAAACAAGTGCGCACCGGGGGGTGGGGGGGAAGGCCATAGGCCAAAAATGGGGAAAGGCCAGGGCCACCACCCATGAGGAAGCCGAGGCTGACCCCCTAGTGAAGCCGAGGCCAACCCCCTAGTGAGGTCGAGGCCGACCCTAGGGGGTGGCCAAGGCCAATGGCCACTCCCCCTTTTGGTGAACTTCGGGCGTGGCGACGGTTGGTGTTTTGATGTCCAATGACAAATCAAGAAGTTGCGTAACGACAAACGTGTTGCCGTGAGTCGTACCCACGTGACGAACAAGGTGCCAAAGTCACATACGAAGTGTATGAAGCGAACAAAGCACGAAAAGGACTTTGCTCAAAAAGTGAACAACCGGGGGGGAAGGCCGAGGCCGACCCCATGCGGTTGGCCAAGGCCTTTGCCCTTGACCCCGTAGCTCTAGTTGCAGCATTAGTCGATGTTTTTGGTGAAAAGGTGCTTGGGTGGTCGCTGCGCGAGGAACGTGGTACTGTGAGTCACGCTAACGTGAAATAATTGGTGACTAAGGCGTGCGAAGCAAGAAACACACGTGACATGAGCGTGCGCACTTTGACCGGTTTGATGCGTTGAAAACATGACTGTTGATAGTGTCGATGTGTTCGTGCAAAACGGGACTCCCTAGTGGGCCTTGAGTACGATCAGAATAGGTTGGGAACACTCTTTCTAAGAGATCCCAGTCAAGGCAGCATCCAGCATCACTCTTACGCGAGAAACTCCACTAATTAGAAGGGTTGCCTGAATAGAATACATAAGCCACCACCCAACCCCGCTGGAAAGACTCCATAGCACCTTCTTTCCAACTGAACTCATCTACCCTTAAGATCCTCAGGTTGCAGATTAGAGTAACCAGAGAGAAGGTCGAGACTCAGATGTCTATCCTTCCCTCCTCAAATTTCATGGAAGATCGATTGTTGTAATAACTAAGGGAAAGAACCCGACAATAGCTATAAAAATGATTTTTACATTTTTGGAGCAATCAAATTAAACAATAATAGAATCTTGTAAAAAAGAAGCTTGTTATTCTTTGGAAGCGCATGGGCCTATGAATGCCCTTCCATTGCCTTGGCCTACAATTGTGTCTCAAACTATTTTGAGCAACTCAGGTTCACCTGGGTAGCAAGTATTCTCTTGATACACAGGTGAAACCTGAGTTAAAAAAATATTTTGTTTCAAAGCTGAAAGGTATTAGGAGATTACTTTCCATCTGCAGCTTGTGAAGCGTTATGGCTTAAGAGAATACTAGAAGACTTAAAGCAATTCCCTATTATGTTTTATTGTGACAACATGCGAGCTATATCCTTGGCTAAGAATCTAGAATTTCATAGCCGCACAAATCACCTAGAGTTACGTCATCATTTCATTCGAGAGCTTAAGGAGAAAGGCAAAATCGAACTACAATCCTACAAGACTGGAGATCAGCTCACTGACATCTTTGCCAAGCTAATTCGAGAGTTTATGATTTTTCAAGATTAAGGGGGGATATTAGAAGAGTAATCTTGAAAAATCTAAAGATAAAATATCTATCTCTATCTCTATAATATTGTAATCAAATTTCCATCTAAAATATTTAGAGTCTAGATTGTTGTAAGAAAATATTTGTATCTAGAAACAAGATTCTAGAGAACTCATTCTCTACTATAGAGATGAATTGATGTACTTGATGAACAATTTTGAGAAATAACATAAGCCATTTGCATCAATTATCCAAGACTTTTCCCATGGGTTTCTAGCGAAAACTCAGTTCTAGGAGATACAATTGCAGGTCTTCAAACTCTATTCTTAAAACATGCACAATCTAACCCAATTCAACAGCTTCTCTATAACCAATGCAACGACCCTCAGATAAGTAAGGAAGATGTGAAAAACGTTCGAAAATCCAACTATTGCACTCGTATATTGTATAAGTAAAATGACAAACATAATTACAAAAAACAGACGTATTAAGAAGATCATGAAAGAATGCTGCTCACAGCCAAAAGTACAAATCCTCGTTATTGCAAGTATGGAAATTTCAACAATAGCTCATTATGGCTGCAAATATACTTCCACCATTCCGTAAAACTTTGTCCCTCTTTAATGTCTAAAAAATCCTAAAATAGAATTTGAACATGTAAACATTGCATTTACTCAAAGCTCATCATCATTTGATATGTAATTACAATATGAGTCCAATCTGCCGTTTAGATATCCGAATTCCACCTTAAATTTGCGAAAAATCAAGGGGAACAACTATAACGTTAACAAAACCAACACATATTGTTTAGGCATATATCACAAAGGCACTAAAACAACTCTCCCCTATTTGAACAGTTTTATAAACACAAAGAAGTAACAACAAAGATGTAGTTCCTTTTCTCTAGTCGGATTATGCTCGGCGGCTCAATCAGTCTGTTCAAAATGCACACCGAAACTAATTAGCACATGCAAAAAAACCTGTACACCAACTTCACAACATATTATTTAAAATAGAGATGCTACAACTCGAAACACCGAAGTTCGAGTTTCATCCATCAATAATGCAACAAGTGCCCAATTCCAAGCCCTAATTACACATTTAATCACACTTGAGAAAAATTGTTCCCAAATTAATCAAAAAGTACGCGTAATGTTTACATTTCTTTCCCGCTAAGCAAAACTTCACACAAGATGTTCCACTTGAGAACATAATACTGACTACGAATATCTATTTCCTTACAAATAAATCTTAAAACCAGCTATTTTGATGTATAGTTGACAATCCATGCATAAAAGAGCTTTTTACATAGAGAAAGTAAAGGCAAAAGGGCGTAAGAACTAACGGGAAAAGAAAATGCAACGCATTGGCCATGAAGAGAAGTTGAACGGCTATGGCAGTGAGGGGACGAGGAGGGGCAGGGGAGAAATGAGAAAGTAAAGGCAAAAGGGCATGAGAGAGAGTGAGAGAAAGAGAAGTCAGCTTAAAATAGTAGACAATGTATTTTCACTCATTTTTTAAGACAAGTGGTCAAAAAAATGTGAAAACATCATTCTACTGTTTGGACAATATATGTTCATAACAAAAACAGATTAATACAAATGAACACATAAAATGAAATATGTTTTGTCATCATTACCAAAGCAAAATATCATAAGTCTAAACTGACGTGCCCTCAGTGGTTTTCGTCTTTTCCATTTGGGGAAAGTAGATTCATACTTTGAACACTTTTTCCGTACATTTTATTTTCTAAATTAGATGCTTACCAAATTTTGTTTTAAAATTCCAAATAACATGTTCAGAATACCACTTTAGCTTTCCATATTGGCTTTCATGTACCTTATTTCAAAAGAGCCTAGTCTATCATTTGCAGTCTGCAACACATTTTCCATTCAGATTTTGAAAAAGGTTGCCGTCTTTTCCCTTTTGAAGTGGATATTGTTCCAATACATTTACCAACTTAAAACATGCGCCTACCAAATACATAACGTATAATAAAGTTATAAGGTAATAAATATCGACCGAAGAGGGCCGAAGCCGGCCCCAATTTCCCTCTTCCCCATAACTTTCTTTCTCTTGCGGTTTCCATCTCTGCTGCCATCGCCGATTTCCACCTGCAAGTGTTGGTGGGTTCCTTTCTTCTAAGCTTTCTAGAGTTTAGTTCTTTTGGTTTTTCCTTGACTGGATGTCTCGTTTGATGGTTTGGCAACAATTTCGTGACTCTGTCATGGTCGAAGATAGATAAGGTTGGCCGATCTTGTATCCGCCCATTTTAGGTATTTCGGGGTGGCTTTTAGGTGGGTATGTGGTTTGGATGGGGCTGCCGGGTGTTGCGGCAGCGGTTGGTGGTGGTTTAAGTGGTCACCAGTAGCTTTTTGGTGGTGCTTTCAAGGGTGAAGGGTTGCCTGGCAGCGGAGGCATAGGCAGCAACAGTAGCTACCACGATGGTGACGACGTTAACAGCTATGAAAGCAAGGATTTACAACGGTATTAGCAATATGGATCTTGGCAACAATGGCGGAGGCTGCAGTAACCATGTTGAGGTTAATCTTGATTCTACAAAGTTATGATAATTGATGACGAAGAATCAAGACATAAATAAATGAAGAGAAGGTGAAAAGTGAAAGGTTAGAGGAGTTACTCATAACCTATGAGTAATTAAATAAGGAGATGAAAAGTGAACGGTTAGGGGAGTTATCTTTAGGAGATAAATGTGTCTTTAAATGTTTTAGTATAAAAAAGTGTATCACCTAGTTATTTTTTAAGTGTGAAAGAGTATGTGAAATGAAAGAAAGAGTATTGTAATGAAAAGAGTGAGTGAGTAAGTTGTTTTGTGAAAGAAGTGTTGAATGAGTAAAGAAAGATATATTTAGTGTTTTTCCTCTCCACTTTATCCTCCTTTACCATAATACTCAAGTATTTATGTGTTATATATCTCCCTTATATTGTGCCCATCATGCAACAAAGTGGCATCAGAGTAGAGGTTTTAATGGCAGCAACAAGTGGAGAATTTCTTTCCCCAAAGCTCGTGAAAGATAACTGTAAAAGGTGGAGCATCCAAATGAAAGCCTTTCTTGGTGGTCAAGATGTTTGGGAGGCCGTAGAAGAAGAATATGTTGAACCGGAAAACTTGGCCGGTGCTATCCAAGCCATGAAGAAGGTTGCCAAAGAAGCCCGAGTGAAAGATCAAAAGGCTCTTTCACTCATTCAACTTGGCGTCGATGACAATATCTTTGAGAACATTGTGGAGGCCACCACCGCGAAGAAATCATGGGATATGTTGGAAAATGCTTTTAAAGGCATTGATAGGGTTGCACGAGTCTTCCTTGGAATGAGCGTTCCTGATGATTGGAGGCCATCGTTTGGCCACCACATATCATACTGATTACCCTACACTAAATTTTTCCCACTTGCTATTCCTCTATACCTAAACAGTTTAGCCTTTCTTTTTGGAGGCCTATATTTCTAACCTTGGGACCAGTAGTCTCCTGGTCTGTGCCTATCTCCTATTTATTCCTGCAAACACAACTCAGCATAGAAAGTGTTCCCTTTCATAGGAACCAAAGTCTTCAAGATATATGTTGATTAAAATCATGATTTTTATTTAGTTGATCTCAAAAGAAAGAAATAAAATAAAAAAACAAACAAATGGGATTAAAGAATGATTGTCGAAACTCAGCTCAGACAATTGCCATGGATTAAGTTCAAAGAATAGATATTCAGCAGATCTAGTTTGAAATCCGTCCAAACTGGTTCCCCAATGGGGATGCGTAGGCAACTTAGTCACCTTCTAGGCTCAATTTCCATGGGCACACACTAGGTGTAACATCCCGGAATTTTTGGAACGTTAACACTCGCTCGATCAGTTCACTAAGACAATAATTCCTCAATTCAACCAAATAATATAAATCTGTTAGAGCAACTAAATCATTAATCGAATCATACTCTCAACTGACTGTTATAAGTGATACATCAAACTAAGACAAAAAAATTCTTAATTAATAATCATTACCCGCACAGGAGTTCTAACAAATAATACCAAAAATTAAACCTTTTTTGCTTTCACTAGCTCTAATCCGTACTCAGGCAACCTGCGGAAAGGAAGGCAAAGGAGAGTGAGCTTTTGAGAGTCCAGTAAGGTCGCACAAAGATTTAAAATAACAAAACGATTCGGACGATTTTTCATATAAAACTTTTGAGGAGTATTTTTAATGAAATACAGTACTTAGACAAAGATGAACAAAACGAACGATTTTACATTCAAGTCCAATAATAACTTTTTTTTTGAGGGATTTTCCTTTCGATGAAATCACTACAATACGATATACATAGAGATGAGTATTCAACTCAATCCCTTAAATAATAGTCATTTGAAACACTTCAGATATAATAAAGCATGAATGGATACTATTCAAAACAGTTCAAGTGTAATAAAACATAAACAGGAAACATTGAACATGAGTAGTACAGAAGCAAAGCCACCCCGACAGTGCTCGATCGCTTTACATATGCATATGTACACTGACTAGTCCATTTAGATACAAGTTAAACCCATCCAACTAACCATCCTTATAACGCCAACAATACAGACCATCCTTATGGCTCCCAAGTTACTAACTCATGTCAACATTGAGAAGTAATAAATAGAATTCAAAACATTTTATGATAATTGAATCGATAAAACAGATGAAAATAAACAAATTAAGAATTCCAAACGAACGCTTAAGGTTCAAGTTAGGCTTTCATGGACAATTTCAAGGCAAACGTTTTTATTTCAATCGTAGAAATCAACAATCAATATATTTTGTAAAGCTGTTATTATAACCATTTGACGCAGAATAACGAAATGGGATTCGGAGAGAAATCCTTACCTCGGTCCAAGTTAAGCGATGCTACCAACCTCGATTAATATTTTCTGAATCAACCTAAATTTATAATATAATTGTTAGAACACAATTTATGTCTAATATGCTAGAAACCCTAATATCGACTACCCACCACGTGCTTACTTCTAATCCCGAAATCACGCGACTCGAAACGTGTTCCACACACGACCAACGTAACTAACCGGAAATCCTGTATGCTACTTAACGCGTAACTATATTCCAAAATTTATAATAAAATTCAATAAAATACTTTTATAGCTTAAAACATTAATAAGAGTCAAAATATGAATTTTCTGAAATTTTGAATATTTTCAAATTAAAATAATTTCCTTAAATACAATAAACTCTCATAAATTGCCAAAAATACTTCCAGCTTCAAAATAAGTCCCATAATTTTTACATTAACTTGGAAATATGTATAAAAATAATAAAAATATAAATCAGAAATTAAAAGGCATTAAAACAATTTTTCAAATATTCATTTTGCTAAAAATAATGCAATATGAAAATCATAGCAAATAAACTCCACAAATCATAAAATTCAAAATAAGTCTTATTTAGACCATAAGGACATTACTATAATTTTCCCCGAAACAATTTCAGGGTTTAATGGCTCCAAAAAGAATTTTACAATTCTAAGCTTACAGAAAATATGACAAATACATATAATCTCAGAAAATTATGAACTTTACCAGAAATTCTAATATAGCCTAAAGTATCATATTGTAAAGTTTCACATTATAACAATAACCGTGCACTAGTTTACGCACATGTTGCACTTAACGCTGACCAAAATTACCCAATGCGCACTTCTCCATTAAAGTTTTTGTTTCCTTCTTTTTTTGTTTTTATTCTCTACCCACTAACCAAAAACTCACGCACACAGGTCCACTCACAATAGCCCCTCTTTCCTTTTCTTTTCTTCCTACATACACGTTATTCACTCACATATATTTATACTGTACCCATGCCTTACAGCTGCTGTGCAGCTTCTTCTTCTTACACCTTCTCATCCGGGACACATTGCACAGCCAACCAGCAATAACAAGCCCCCCTCTCTCCCTCCATGTCTCTCTCTCTCTTACAACTATACTCACAAACTCACAACACTGTACCAACACACACCCACATATACACAGCACACAAGCACCCACAACCCACTAAATTCACACTAAAAGTTACGGCCATGGTACCTTTGAACCCACAAAGTTTCCATGCTTTTCACACTATAATACATACACTCACTGCACCACTTCTACACAGTCACACTCACATCAAATATGTGCACCAGTAGAAGCAGAAACACACACAACTGCATCTTCTCCCTTCACTTTATTTACACTACACCAAAACCCATCAAATTAAAATAAGCACACTGTGAACCCAAGATTCTTCCAACTACGTATCCATTAAACACAAGTACATAACAAGCACACACCCACATAGATATATGCTGTTCTTGCAGCCCCCTTAAATCATAGAAAACACATATTTGCTGTATAGAAATAACACCAATGGAAACCCATGTCAGTTCACTCCCTCTCTCTCTATCTTCTCTTCCTCTAGACCCACATGCACACAAAGCACTACAGCCACGGCAAGCCTACTGGGCAGTCCTCCTTCGTCAATGTGGCAAAGACCCACGACTCCTTCTCAGATTAATCCTGAACCCATTTACATACATCACACAATACTGCCCTATGGCAGTCCCCTTCTCACAGTCATAATACCCACACACTCACGTATACACACACGCAACACACACTCACGGTATCTTGGTTGCACGTGTACAAACCCTCAACCTTTACCCAGTAATACACACATGCATCCACCTGCAACAGCCCCGCACACAACCCATTTCACACCTGAATCTTTTACCCTCCCTTTCACGGATTCCTCACTCAAAACAATATACCCCTCACTCACGCACATATGGCTACAATCCTAGTCCCTTAATCCCATAAAATACTGAATAAATTTCAGAGAAAAGGATTAGAAAAATCTTACCGAAAGACCTTACGCAAACTCGCCGGAACCTTGTCGGCCAATTACTATCTCCTTTCTTCTATTTTCCTTTTCCTTCTCCTCCACGAGCAAGCACCTACAGATCTTCCCATAGAATTTTATGTCTCTGCTTCACCCTTTCTCTTTCTCAGCCGCTTTTCGAAAAATATGGATGAGCCATTAGGGTCGGCTGCCTCTCAGAAGTATATGGGTATATATACAAACCCTAAAATGGGCACTTACCAAAACCTTCCTTCAATTTCGTTAAGTCATTTTAAATCGTACCCGCTACTATGTCTTATTATAAATAGGTCCAAATTAACTTATTTGCTATGGTTTGTGTTAGAAAAAATTTTAGCGGGTTTGTTAGATAACCTCGCTACACTAATCGTCTCTAAAAGCAGTCGTTAAGAAAAACATTGACGTTAAGTAAAAAAAATATTCTCGCTAAAAGTTTCTAAAAAAAACATTATCGATGCTAACTAAAATTTCGTCGCTAAAATATATTCGCCAATAAAATTTCTAATTAGATTCGAAAAATATCGGGGTGTTACATTCTCCCCCACTTATAAAAATTTCGTCCTCAAAATTTAGTTTTTCTTACACAGAGGATTTTAATCATGTTTAACCTCAAATAACCACCAACATAACACCTCGAGTATACCACACAACTAAATCCATCTAATTGGTTGATAACCAAACCCGGATATAATCTCAAGCAATTTTACGGTTACATGCACTAAAGACTTTAAAGCATCCAACTGTGTGAGACACACTTAACACTCTTTAACCCACTGATAAGTCAAACCTCGAATATTTAGTCAATTCCTATAAGCACTAACACACCAATGCCTCAAATCAAACAATATACCCGATGCGCTTTCAGTGCATACTCCGATACCTAGCCAATACTATGGTTCAACTAAGGTATAAAAGTTTTTCCCTAACTCTCTTGTTAAAACTTAGACTTTCTCTCACTTGCTCCTGAAGTCTACAGAATCACAAACCTACGCTCTGATACCAACTGTAACATCCCGGAATTTTTGGAATGTTAACACTCGCTCAATCAGTTCACTAAGATAATAATTCCTCAATTCAACCAAATAATATAAATCTGTTAGAGCAACTAAATCATTAATCAAATCATACTCTCAACTGACTGTTATAAGTGATACATCAAACTAAGTCAAAAAAATTCTTAATTAATAACCATTACCCGCACAGGAGTTCTAACAAATAATACAAAAAATTAAATCCTTTTCGCTTTCACTAGCTCTAATCCGTACTCAGGCAACCTGCGGAAAGGAAGGCAAAGGAGAGTGAGCTTTTGAGAGCCCAGTAAGGTCGCACAAAGATTTAAAATAACAAAACGATTCGGACGATTTTTCATATAAAACTTTTGAAGAGTATTTTCAATGAAATACAGCACTTAGACAAAGATGAACAAAACGAATGATTTTACATTCAAGTCCAATAACAACTTTTTTTTTTGAGGGATTTTGCTTTCGATGAAATCACTACAATACGATATAAACATAGAGATGAATATTCAACTCAATCCCTAAAATAATAGTCATTTGAAACACTTCGGATATAATAAAGCATGAATGGATACTATTCAAAACAATTCAAGTGTAATAAAACATAAATAGGAAACATTGAACATGAGTAGTACATAAGCAAAGCCACCCCGACAGTGCTCGATCGCTTTACATATGCATATGTACACTGACTAGTCCATCTAGGTACTAGTTAAACCCATCCAACAGACCATACTTATAACGCCAACAATACAGACTATCCTTATGGCTCCCAAGTTACTAACTCATGTCAACATTGAGAAGTAATAAATAGAATTTAAAACATTTTATGATAATTGAATCGATAAAACAGATGAAAATAAACAAATTAAGAATTCCAAACGAACGCTTAAGGTTCAAGTTAGGCTTTCATGGACAATTTCAAGGCAAACGTTTTTATTTCAATCGTAGAAATCAACAATCAATATATTTTGTAAAACTGTTATTATAACCATTTGAAGCAGAATAACGAATGGGGTTCGGAGAGAAATCCTTACCTCGGTCCAAGCTAAGCGATGCTACCAACCTCAGCGATGCTACCAACCTCGATCAGTATTTTCTGAATCAACCTAAATTTATAATATAATTGTTAGAACACAATTTATGTCTAATATGCTAGAAACCCTAATATCGACTACCCACCACGTGCTTACTTCTAATCCCGAAATCACGCGACTCGAAACGTATTCCACACACGACCAACGTAGCTAACCGGAAATCCTGTATGCTACTTAACGCGTAACTATATTCCAAAATATATAATAAAATTCAATAAAATACTTTTATAGCTTAAAACATTAATAAGAGTCAAAATATGAATTTTCTGAAATTTTGAATATTTTCAAATTAAAATAATTTCTTTAAATACAATAAACTCTCATAAATTGCCAAAAATACTTCCAGCTTCAAAATAAGTCCCATAATTTTTACATTAACTTGGAAATATGCATAAAAATTATAAAAATATAAATCAGAAATTAAAAGGCATTAAAACAATTTTTCAAATATTCATTTTGCTAAAAATAATGCAATATGTAAATCATAGCAAATAAACTCCACAAATCATAAAATTCAAACTGAGTCTTATTTAGACCATAAGGACATTACTATAATTTTCCCCAAAACAATTTCAGGGTTTAATGGCTCCAAAAAGAATTTTACAATTCTAAGCTTACAGAAAATATGACAAATACATATAATCTCAGAAAATTATGAAATTTTACCAGAAATTCTAATATAGACTAAAGTATCATATTGTAAAGTTTCACATTATAACAATAACCATGCACTAGTTTACGCACATGTCGCACTTAACGCTGACCAAAATTACCCAATACGCACTTCTCCATTAAAGTTTTTGTTTCCTTCTTTTTTTGTTTTTATTCTCTACCCACTGACCAAAAACTCACGCACACAGGTCCACTCACAATATCCCCTCTTTCCTTTTCTTTTCTTCCTACATACACGTTATTCACTCACATATATTTATACTGTACCCATGCCTTACAGCTGCTGTGCAGCTTCTTCTTCTTACACCTTCTCATCCGGGACACATTGCACAGCCAACCAGCAATAACAAGCTCCCCTCTCTCCCTCCATGTCTCTCTCTCTCTTACAACTATACTCACAAACTCACAACACTGTACCAACACACACCCACATATACACAGCACACAAGCACCCACAACCCACTAAATTCACACTAAAAGTTACGGCCATGGTACCCTTGAACCCACAAAGTTTCCATGCTTTTCACACTATAATACATACACTCACTGCACCACTTCTACACAGCCACACTCACATCAAATATGTGCACCAGTAGAAGCAGAAACACACACAACTGCATCTTCTCCCTTCACTTTATTTACACTACACCAAAACCCATCAAATTAAAATAAGCACAGTGTGAACCCAAGATTCTTCCAACTACGTATCCATTAAACACAAGTACATAACAAGCATACACCCACATAGATATAGGCTGTTCTTGCAGCCCCCTTAAATCACAGAAAACACATATTTGCTGTATAGAAATAACACCAATGGAAACCCATGTCAGTTCACTCCCTCTCTCTCTATCTTCTCTTCCTCTAGACCCACATGCACACAAAGGACTATAGCCACGGCAAGCCTACTGGGCAGTCCTCCTTCGTCAATGTGGCAAAGACCCACGACTCCTTCTCAGATTAATCCCAAACCCATTTACATACATCACACAATATTGCCCTATGGCAGTCCCCTTCTCACAGTCATAATACCCACACACTCACGTATACACACACGCAACACACACTCACGGTATCTTGGTTGCACGTGTACAAACCCTCAACCTTTACCCAGTAATACACACATGCATCCACCTGCAACAGCCCCGCACACAACCCATTTCACACCTGAATCTCTTACCCTCCCTTTCACGGCTTCCTCACTCAAAACAATATACCCCTCACTCATGCACATATGGCTACAATCCTAGTCCCTTAATCCCATAAAATACTGAATAAATTTCAGAGAAAAGGATTAGAAAAATCTTACCGGAAGACCTTACGCAAACTCGCCGAAACCTTGTCGGCCAATTACTATCTCCTTTCTTCTATTTTCCTTTTCCTTCTCCTCCACGAGCAAGCACCTACAGATCTTCCCATAGAATTTTATGTCTCTGCTTCACCCTTTCTCTTTCTCAGCCGCTTTTCGAAAAATATGGATGAGCCATTAGGGTCGGCTGCCTCTCAGAAGTATATGGGTATATATACAAACCCTAAAATGGGCACTTACCAAAACCTCCCTTCAATTTCGTTAAGTCATTTTAAATCGTACCCGTTACTATGTCTTATTATAAATAGGTCCAAATTAACTTATTTGCTATAGTTTGTGTTAGAAAAATTTTTAGCAGGTTTGTTAGATAACCTCGCTACACTAATCGTCTCTAAAAGCAGTCGTTAAGAAAAACATTGACGTTAAGTAAAAAAAAATATTCTCGCTAAAAGTTTCTAAAAAAAACATTATCGATGCTAACTAAAATTTCGTCGCTAAAATATATTCGCCGATAAAATTTCTAATTAGATCCGAAAAATATCGGGGTGTTACACTAGGGGCTTTGCTTTCATGTTTGGATTCTTAAGCCTTATTACCATTTGTTTCTTGGCCGACACGCTGGCCTACATTGTGTCCCATATATAAAGTCCTCCTTGAGGTTATGCTTATTTAGAAAAGACAAATGCTCTTCTACATTTTGATGAGGTCGAAAGAAAATAAAAATAAAAAGAAGAAAAGAAAAGAAAAAATAATGGTCCATGCATCTTTTGAGCTTGTCATATTACAACATGATATGTTCGCCTCCCTATGGCATACTTGGTGATCTTTCGATTCCTAACTTTGTGAATTGATGTGTTTATCTCCATGTGGCCTGATGAGGACCTCACTGGTCCTCATAACTTACCTGGCATCTTTGTTTCTTAGGACAGTTTGATATTTCTACCACTAGTTCAACGATAATATGAGAAGCCTTATAACTTTATCACGTGCTTTTTTACTATTCTATCACGCACATGATAGTCATCTACTTTTGCTTAATCCAGTCATAGACATTGATATTTTGGCTAATCATGAGCCAAGATCCCATCTGCTTCACAGCTTATATAGCCTCCCAACAAATACATTAGCCTTAAAGCCCGTACACTAACATTGCCATACATTCCCACTATCCACCTTTTGCGCCCAACCTTGTTATGGTAGTCCCGAAGATTCAAACTCGAATGTTGAAGTTAAGAATTAACATTTTCAGCAAAGTTGATTGACATTTGATAATAAGCGATTGAAATGTTTTTTATCAAAAAAAACTTCAGTGGTCTTCCTCTCTTTGAGTAGAGATAGACGTGTCAATAGAGTGGCACCATTACCGTAAATTCTAAAACACAAATGAAAAAAATATCAAAGTGGTCGTTTGATTTATCATATCGAGCAATCAAAATAATTTTCAATCCAAACATGCTCTTGAATTGTAAAAGCACATTTTCTTCGTCTGGTTTTTCTTTGTAGGTTCCTTGAGGGTTTCCCTTGTGATCCCCCTTCCATTAAGGTTATGCTAGATTGAACTATACTTGCTTTTTCTGGCTAGGGGCCTGTGAGTCTCTCTTTCTGACAGCCGTGATAGTGTTTATCTTTCTTCAATTTGTCGTGGAGTCAGTTCTGCCCATATGCATTTCCTCCAAAGGCTCCCCAGGAATCCCCTCTCACGACAGTCATGATAGTTTCAATCCATATGTCCTTCTTGCATTTACCTAGGGGCTTCATATGAGTTTGATCTTACTATTGTCGTGATTTTCTATGGCTTTATCCAACTCATTGCATGGTTAGTTTTGTCTGCATGGACTTTTGTCTATGCTTCCCCTCTCACCATAATCAGGATAGTGCCTGTCTTTCTCTAATTTATTGCATAGTCAGCAATGTCTGCATGCATTTTTGCCTTGGGGGCTTCCTATCATTCTCCTTTCGTGTTAGTAGGGATATTGTCCGTCTCTATATCCTTCTTGTATTCACCTAAGAGTTTTATATGAGTCTCTTATCCTGACAATCGACATAGTGTATGTCTTTGCATAAATTTTTGTTTCTACTTATGGAAGTCAAGATAAGGTGTGCCCTTTTTATCCACTTTATTGCATGGTTTGTGTTGTCTGAATGTACCTTTGTCTAGGGGCTCCTTGCAATTCACCTTCCTGATTGTTAGAATAGCGTGTGTCATTGTTTGTCTAGTTTATTACAATCTCAACATCATCTGCATGCAATTTTCTCTAGGGATTCCTTATGACTCTCCCTACACGACAGTTGTGATAGTGTTTGACTGTCTACCTCTAGTCCATTGCATGGCATGTTTTGTCTACATGCATTTTGCCTAAGGGCTCCCTGTGATTTCCCTTTTACTACAGTGGTGATGTAGTCTGTCATTCTCCAATTCATTGTATAGTTAGCATTCATCTACATACTTTTTGTCTAGGGGATCCCCGTGCTTTCCTTTTCACGACAGTCGTAAGAAAGTCTTTCATCTTCCAGCCCATTGAATTTTGTCTACATGCATATTGCCTAGGGGATCCATGCGATTCTCCTACCCTGATTGTAAGTATTAGTGTCTGTCTTCTCGTCTAAGTCTAGGTCATAGAAATTTTTGTCTTTACCGATAGTCTTCGAAAGGAAAAATTCTTTGAAAAATATATTTGATACAGGTGAAATCTTGTTGTAACTTTTAAGTCACACTCATATCCTTCATGACTCTAGTAAAAGTGTCACCTTAGCTTCACATCCCTTCATTTGTCATTCTCTCTTAAGCTAGGTTTATGTTCGAAGGTATTTCACCCCAATCCATGTCGATACGTGTAAGGCACACACATTTCTTTCCAAGTCCAGTTTGAACTGCATTTTTTCTTGATCAATTTTGGATTAGGGTAAATAGGCAACCTTCGTAGGGTGCATCCATTTTCTAGTCCAGGTCTATTCATGTCTGTATGGGGGAGTCCTATTTTTAGATCAAGTTCAATGTCCTAGGGTATTTGACCCTCATTTTAGATCGGTATGTGAAAGTCACGTACATTCTTCATTTCAAATCTAGATCAAACTACACTTAGCTTGATCCCTTCTAGATGAGGGTATGTAGGCAACCTTCGTAGGGTGCAGCCATTTTTCAGTTCAAGTCAATGGTCGAGGGTATTAACCCTCAGTTTAGGATTACTACGCAAAGCCCATGTGGCCTTCTTTCAGTCTCAGAATCTGGATTCATCTAAAGGTAGATATTCGGATTCTAGGTTGGCATGCAAATACTGGATACTTTTTCTATTCTATCCTCATTCGATTATAGTCCAAGTCTCTGTCCAAATCTATATTCAAGGGGTGCAAACGCATATTGCGTACCTTTCTTTGGCCGTTCCCCATCCAATCTCAGTCTGGATTCATGTTCGGGGGTATTTGACCCTCAGTTGAGGTTAGTATGTGGATATCACGTACAGTCTTCTCTCTATTCTTGGTCCCGTTCTATTACCGGTCCCAGTGCGAGCCTAAATTCCTATCCCACGTTAATTCCAACCCAATCTATGTCTCGTACTAGTCCTGATCCTATCCCAATCCAATGTTGGTCCAGTCCTAGTCTCAATCTAGATCTATGAGGGTAAAAAACCTCATTTCAGGTTGGCACGAGGATACTGTGTACCTGCCTCAATCCAGACTTAGCTCTGGTTCCAATCTCAATCTCAGTCCAGATTTATGTTTGAGGTTGTAGCCCTCAATTGAAGTTCGTACGCAAGTATTGCTTAAAATCTAGTCCTAGTTCCAGCTCCAGCATCAGTTTCAATTCCAATTCCAGCTCCAGTTTTCAGTGTGTCTAGACAACCAATCGCTGTTACTATTGGCTTTGGCTTTTGGATACACTTTTTTCCTCATTCGCCTAAGCGACCAACCATTGTTACCATTGGCTTTGGCTCTTAGGCAATTCCAGGTTTATAGCTCCAATTCCAGTTTTACTGTATCCATAGATGACCAATCATTGTTACTATTATCTTCAGCTTTTAAGGATGCGCCTTATGGCTAAGCAACCAATCGTCCTTACTATTGCCCCACCCTTTTAATGATAAATCTTTGGTGTGTCTAGATGACCAATTGTCATTACTATTGGTTCCGACTTCTAGATAAGCTTTTCTCCTCATTCATCTTAGCGACCAATCGTTCTTACCATTGGCTCTGGCTCTTAACAGTGAGTTTTCTAACTCTAGCTACGGTCCCAGTACCAGTTTTTTTGTATCCCTAAACGACTAATCGTCATTACTATTGGCTCTGGCTTTTAGGGATGCGCCTTATAGCTAAGCAACCAATCGTCGTTACTGTTGGCTCTAGCTCTTAGGCATTGAGTTTTTCCAGCTTTAGTTCCAGTTCCAGTTCTAGCTTCAGCTTTCTGTATCCCTGGATGACTAATTGTTATTACCATTGGCTCCAACTTGTAGGGGCATGTCCTTGTGGCCAAACGACCAATAATTATTACTGTTGGCTCCGGCTCTTAGATAGAATTTCTCAGTATCCTAGGACGACCAATCGTTGTTACTATTGGCTCTGGCTTCTAGGATACACCTCTACGCCTCTTGTCTTGTGACCACTCATTGTTACTATTGGCTTCGGCTCCAGAAAAGTTTTGACTTCACTTCCTTTTTTAGTATGGCTTAACGACTAATCGTTGTTACTATTGGATCCTGCTTAGAACAATATCCTTACCCTTTCCTAACTACGTTGGTCTGATTCCCTTTTTAGGGACATGTAGGAAGCCTTACAAAGGGTTGACCTTATATCTGTAACAGTCTTTGAGTCAGTTTCAAGTCTTGTGGTCTTTTTTGTGTCTCTACTATAGAAATGTGTCGTCCTTTTATGGTGTTCTTCGCTCCATGCAAGCTCCTTTATTGAGGAGATCTATAGACACCCTATTTTTATACTCTTTTTTTATTTATTAAATGATAATTGGATTTTATTGTTAATGAAGTTTATTATAATTATTATAGGCTGAGGCCTAATAAGATAATGAGCCTAATTTATTTAATTAAGTTCAATAAGGGGTCTAGTCCAATCTGGTTTATGTCCAGTCTAGTCTAGTTGTCTAATCCGGTCCAATCTAGTTAGAGTCCAGTCGAGTTAACTATTTAACCTAAGTCCTATTAAGAGATTGTGATTGATTAAATGATTTAGGATTATCTTGTGATTTATCATTGATGCATGTGATAAATCTTTGATTTATATCAAATAATGGAGGTAATTTCCAAATCTGGTTCATCCCAACTGTATTTTCAGAGATAATAACTGAATTATGGGCAGACAATAGGAAATTGTTTTGGGGTGAACCGGCTGGTTGTTTGACCAACGAGCCGGTTCGTTGACTTATTTTTGAAGTTTTGGATTTTCATCAAATATTCAGTTCTATCACTAAATCAGAGACTAGGGTAGCCGACCTTATCATTTCTGGTGCCCAGTCCTATATAATAGTGTCTTTGGGCTACATTTGACAAGTTTTTTCTTCTTAGAGCTTTTATATCATTTCTCTCTTACAAGTGGTAGATCATCTCTAAGGGGAATTTGGCACTTCATATTCACTTTTATATTCTTAAGCCACTTGAATTGAGGATCTGTCTTAAAGTGTTCCAAGTCTTCTAGGCAAGCGCATCTGAGAGGTACATTTTATTGCTTTTCTAATCTAGTTTGTAATGTGATAGTCTAGAGTAATTCCCCTCCCCACAACTACATTTCATTTCTAGCATAAAAATCATATGAAAAGTCTTTCATTTCTTAGTTCGAGTCTAGGGGAAAAGGTCGCCTTCCATAGGGTCTGAGCCAAACTACTATGGTTTTGATTCCAGTTTGTCTAACCTGATACGTAGGCCATTTGACCCCCGATGTCCAGTTCAATGAAATAATCTAAAAACAAGCTTAAGGTTTATGTGATTGCATATTAACATGTTGTGTGTTTAAAAGGCCAAAATCAATGGAGATAAAGTATAGACTGAAAGGTTATGGCGGTTATCTAACACCTTCCCGTTGTATAACTTAATCCTCGAACCATTTTCCCATTTTCAATAGACTAGTTGTCCTTCAGACATTTGTAGAGTTATTTTTTGGGTTTTCTTATTTTCCTCTATTTAAATTAAATAAGATGGTGACTCTATAAAATCTTTCATTCCGAAGGTATTTTTTCGAGGCGGATTGCTACAATAAGGTTGGTTTTAGCATGATTTAATAATTTTAGACTAATTCTTGAAATTAATTATATATATTGGCACTATATGTTCATTAGTATCCCAACAAAATAAACTAATATATAAAATATGAATATAATGACTAAGAACATTACTAAAAGATTAATAAACAATTCATTCGCACATTAATGCTGACGACAACATGTTATCCCAGGACATTAATCTAACAGATTAAAAGATAAATGTGGCAAAGTTCCAAATGAAACAGATTAATCTAACATGTTTAAGAAGGTGTTTGAGATTTGAAACAATAAAACAACCCTAGAGGGGGGTGAATAGGGTTTTTAAAAATTAATGGGGAATTTAAACTAAGCACAATCATAAATCTCAATCAAACCAAGTAATAATTCAATGAAGATGCTAACTAAACAATCTCAAACAATTAAAGAGCAATAAGTAAAGAGATTGAGTTAGAGATACTTGACAAGGAGATTTAAATGGTTCGGCTTGAACTACCCTCAAGCCTACATCCACCTCTTCAAGGAAGTCCCTTGCAAGAGCACTAGAATCCACTAGTAACAATCTTCTTCCGGGTCAAGATCAAAACCCTTACAACACTTGGTGATATCCCCACACCAAGCACAAGCCTTGAATCCACAAAGCTCACCCAAGACTTGACAAACCCAAGCCTTGATCACAATCCTTTTACAAAGATCAATTGTGTACAAAGAAACCTTCTTGAAAGGAAATGAGTACAAATGAAGCTCTAGTACAATAGAGAGATGAGAGAATTGATGACTTGAAGAATGCTCACTCTCAATCAAAGAATTGCTCACAAAGATGCTCTCTTTAATGATGTAAAATCATGAAGATGAAGAGAGAAAAGTTTAATCTATGAGCCTTGATGTTTCTCTAATGAATGGAGGCTTAGAATGTGGTTTCCATGGTGTATGATGAAGCCCCAACCCATTTATATAGAGAGCAAATGAAATATAGCCGTTAGAGGCTTAAAGTGAGCAAAACTGCCATTGCAGTCGACTGTAATCCCTCAAAAATAGCCGTTGGAGCTGAATTTTGACCAATACAGTTGACTGCATTGGAATGCAGTCGACTGGATTCAAATACAGTCGACTGTATTACCCTACTGCCTATCAGCTGCCTCACGGAACCCCCTTTCCTATTTTGGGCATAACTTTCTCTAGAAAAATCGGATTGAGGTGCCGTTTTTTGCGTTGGAAAGCTAATGAAAAGTTTTATCAAGATATGAAAATATTGGCACCAAAATAGTTTTTGAGAAAATCTGAGTGAGCTCCAAAGTTCACTCATTTTTAAGAACCACACTTGTGTGAAAGGTTATGAACTCACATGCAATGCACAAGGTGTCCTAAGGTCTTTTTAGGTCATAGTCATCAATCCAAGCATCAAACCAAGACTAGTTACATAATAGTAAAGATCAATTATAATCGATAGTAACTTAGCCGATGCATTCTTTGTTGCTCTTCGACATTGGACTTGATGAAGCTTCTATAGCATGTCCACTATAACTTTAAGCTTCTTTGGCTTTAATCCATCTATCCAACTTCTCAAATGTGTCTTCATGAGTGTGCATGTATATACCTACTAAGAATACACTCAAAGCACACATTAGAACATAATCAATGTGTAGTTATCATCAAAACAAGATGTAAGCCTAGGTTATCCAACCATAGGGCTAACAATCTCCCCCTTTTTGATGATGACAAACATTGATTCTATATAAGGTATGATGTATCATATGATAGACAATTAAGCACAACAATCTCACATAGAACATTCAATCATTTCTTGTATACTCAAGACATGTCAATCTATCTTATTTAGCGATTAAGCTTGTAGCTATATATCAATTTATCTCATATATCAATTAAGCTCATAGATAGCTTCCCTAGCTAAAACAAGATATGCTCTTCCTCTAATGTTCTCTTACAACACACAATCACACAGCACATAGAATCAAGATTATTTCTCCCCTTTGTCATCAACAAAAAGACAAGGGTATGTGTGTATAAAGAGATAGTTATAAGCAAGATAATGACATGAGGTGCATATAACTCATGAACTTATACGGATGACATCAATAATTCCTTCATGATCCAAAGAAAGATAGGCAATGTAGCTCAATAATCTCATTTACTTCATGCATTTTTCAAGAGTAACAAGATAGTATGTGATTCAAGCATGTAAGCTTCCCTATCAAGTTACCATATGCATATTCCATCCTAATGTATGCTCCCCCTCAATCAATGCCAACAATATCCAACAAACACAACTAAATGTCTAACCGAGTCATGCTCTCCTTTTGGCATTACCAAAAGGTGCGTGTGTGTAGGAATGACAATGTGAAGCATAGAGATGACATAATTTCAACATGAAATTTCCACAAAGCAAATGATGGTCATCAACAATCAAATCTTACCAATATAAGTGCAAGAGGACCATGCATCGTCATCTAAATCCTATAAGTATCCAAGATTATAACATAGAGAAGTAAACAAACAAGAACTCACAATTTAGAACATAGTTTGCATGAATTCTCAACAAGCAAGTTATTTTATAGAATTGACAATTTAAGCATACTTGATAACCTATAAGTTTAGCACATAGCACAATGTTGAGAAGATCGTTAAGTTTTACCCTCTTGGTGAATTATTAAGGAATAGAGTTCATGAGTGATCATTCTTGAAGTCTATTTTCTTGACAAGCTTTGAGGCTCTCCTCATTTGAAGTAGCAAGTCCTATCTCTGAATGCTTACTCCCCCTTAAGATTTAACTTGTTGCTCCTCCTTCTCAAAATTTTCTTGGAGCCTTCTCCTTGTTGCTATTTGCCTTTGCTTTGAACAACCTACAATCACAATTTAGGTCTAACTTTTGGTACCCACATTTTCTTGGGTCCATAAGTGTTAGTCTTAGTAACGTTAAGAAACTCTTTCACAACCCACATTTTCTTTCTACCTGTAACATAAACTATTTTACAAGGACAATAATTAGTCGTATGCCCTTTCTTGTTGCACCAACCGCAACGAGTAAAAGGTGTGCAATAGTTCTTAGGATTTTATGTATGAACATTTAATCTAGCTTGTTGTTTACGAACTTTAGGAGATAAGGTGAAGGGATCTAATCCAATACTGCCTTTGTTCAGGCCAACTCTTTGATGTCCAAGCATGACATCCAAGTTATTTTACCATCAACAAATTTTTCAAGGCATCTTTTCAAATCACAAATCTCAAGCTTTAAATTTTCATTTTGTTTCTCTAAACTCGAAGTATCGCAAGAGATTTGTTTTGTGCTCGGAATGCTCACAATCAATTCAACCAAATCATTATTCACATGCTCTACATATAACTGGCTAGATATGCATTCATTCTTGGCATGCAACTCACAATAATCACTTTTAAGTCATCTAGTTCTTTTGAAATCGCATGCACTTGTTTTCTCAAAGCACAATTTTTCTTGGCTAATTTCATGGATTCTTCATATAAAAGAGCATAAGCATCATGAATATCAATATTGGAACAATTGCTATCACTGTCGCTATATGGAGAATTTACCTCATCATCTTTTCGAGCCATGAAGCATAAATTTGCATCTCCCTCATCGAAATGACCACCTTCATCTCCATTTGAATCATCATCACTACAAATGATGGCTTCAATTGATGTCTTCATGGAGTGCTTCTTTCTTGACCTTTTCTTCTTCTTATTCTCCCATGAAGTAATATCTACACTTGAATCATTCTTGCTCTTGTGTGAGTTTCCAACTTTCTTAATTTTGAGAAACTCATAGAATTCCTTTGCAAGTATGTCCATCTCCTTGTTATTCAAGTCTTCTTCCTCTTCACTTGAAGATTGATCCATCATTGATGAAGCGTTAAGAGCGATGCACTTCTTCTTGTTCTTCTTTGGAACTTTTTGCCCGGATGATTCGAGTTGCATTTCATAAGTCATCAAGGAGCAAATTAATTCATCCAATGGGAAGGTATTGAGATCCTTTGATTCTTGAAGTGCGGTGATTTTTGCATTCCATTCTCTAGGTAACGTCTTAATCACCTTTCTCACAAGATCACCGTTAGAGAAATCTTTTCCTAATTGTTTCAAAGTATTAACAATTTTAGTGAAACGAAAATTCATTTCCATAATAGATTCATCAGAAAACATTTGAAACAATTCATATTCTCTATGACATAAATTCATCTTTGAATCTTTTAGGAGAGAAGTCCCTTCATGAGTGACTTGAAGTGTATCCCACATACTCTTAGCCGAATCACACATAATAACTCGATTGAGTTCATTTGTGTTTAGAGCACAAACAAGGCAATTCTTAGCTCTAGAATTCATGCAAAGCATATTTCTATCATAGTCATTAAATTCGGATTTCTCCTTTGGCACAAGCTTATTCCTAATCCACTTGGTTGGAACATAAGGGCCATCTTCAATGATTCCCCACATTTCATAATCTAAAGATTCTAAAAATACTCTCATCTTAATTTTCCATATACTATATGAAGACCCATCAAAAAGTGGAGGTCTAGCAATAGAACTCCCATCAAGACTAGAAAACCCCATGATCTTTTAACTCTCTAGGTGTTAACCAAAAAAAAGAGCCAGGCTCTGATACCACTTGAAACCAATAAAACAACCCTAGAGGGGTGAATAGGGTTTTTGAAAATTTATGGGGAAGTTAAACTAAGCACAATCATAAATCTCAATCAAACCAAGTAATAATTCAATGAAGATGCTAACTAAACAATCTCAAACAATTAAAGAGCAATAAGTAAAGAGATTGAGTTAGAGATACTTGACAAGGAGATTTAAATGGTTCGGCTTGAACTACCCTCAAGCCTACATCCACCTCTTCAAGAAAGTCCCTTGCAAGAGCACTAGAATCCACTAGCAACAATCTTCTTCCGGGTCAAGATCAAAACCCTTACAACACTTGGTGATATCCCCACACCAAGCACAAGCCTTGAATCCACAAAGCTCACCCAAGACTTGACAAACCCAAGCCTTGATCACAATCCTTTTACAAAGATCAATTGTGTACAAAGAAACCTTCTTGAAAGGAAATGAGTACAAATGAAGCTCTAGTACAATAGAGAGATGAGAGAATTGATGACTTGAAGAATGCTCACTCTCAATCAAAGAATTGCTCACAAAGATGCTCTCTTTAATGATGTAAAATCATGAAGATGAAGAGAGAAAAGTTTAATCTATGAGCCTTGATGTTTCTCTAATGAATGGAGGCTTAGAATGTGGTTTCCATGGTGTATGATGAAGCCCCAAATCATTTATATAGAGAGCAAATGAAATATAGCCGTTAGAGGCTTAAAGTGAGCAAAACTGCCATTGCAGTCGACTGTATTACCAATGCAGTCGACTGTAATCCCTCAAAAATAGCCGTTGGAGCTGAATTTTGACCAATACAGTCGACTGCATTGGAATGCAGTCGACTGGATTCAAATACAGTCGACTGTATTACCCTACTGCCTATCAGCTGCCTCACGGAACCCCCTTTCCTATTTTGGGCATAACTTTCTCTAGAAAAATCGGATTGAGGTGCCGTTTTTTGCGTTGGAAAGCTAATGAAAAGTTTTATCAAGATATGAAAAGATTGGCACCAAAATAGTTTTTGAGAAAATCTGAGTGAGCTCCAAAGTTCACTCATTTTTAAGAACCACACTTGTGTGAAAGGTTATGAACTCACATGCAATGCACAAGGTGTCCTAAGGTCTTTTTAGGTCATAGTCATCAATCCAAGCATCAAACCAAGACTAGTTACATAATAGTAAAGATCAATTATAATCGATAGTAACTTAGCCGATGCATTCTTTGTTGCTCTTCGACATTGGACTTGATGAAGCTTCTATAGCATGTCCACTATAACTTTAAGCTTCTTTGGCTTTAATCCATCTATCCAACTTCTCAAATGTGTCTTCATGAGTGTGCATGTATATACCTACTAAGAATACACTCAAAGCACACATTAGAACATAATCAATGTGTAGTTATCATCAAAACAAGATGTAAGCCTAGGTTATCCAACCATAGGGCTAACAAGATTGATTCTAGAATGGTCAAACCTGATTAAACCAGGTTTGAAGTGTTTGGCAAAAAAAAATAAGCTGATTAAATCTGTTTCAATGTGCTCAAAACTGATTAAATCCATAATCCTTATTTTCTTGGATTAAGATCTAATCAGTTTTGAAGAATCAAGTTTGATTGAAAGAATTACTAAAATATCCTTACTTTTAAACAGACATTAAATGTACCATTTCAATTTGAATACACTGTGTGGTAATTTTGCCACACTAAACCTGCTTTAATCCTTTTTTAGTCCAAACACCTTCTGCAACTTTTAATCTATTATGCTTAAAATGGATTAAAGCTAAATTTAGAAGCTGATTCTTATTTTAATCAAAATCTATTATTAAAAATCAACACAAACAGCCTCTAACATGTAATCCCAACATTGCTCATATGGAAGGCCTTTTTCATTTGGGCCGAGACAACTATTTATTGGGCCTTGACTGCGTGGCTAAGCCTACTAACCGTCAATTAACAGTCCAATGGAAAGCTTCATTTGGGCCAAGACAACAGTACTTTGGGCCTAATTTTTCTAAGCCAACTATAGGCGAAGAGCAGGCTTTCTTCTTCACGCTAACATTCAAACATGAAGCTTCAAATGTTTCAATCTTACGTATCTCGTATTGAATGGTTTAGACCAAGGTATAGTGGATCTAGAAGAAAAATCGGAGGCCGATGACGGTGATGAAGGAGAGAGGAGTGCTAAAAGCCATTTACCCAAGGCTTTTTTTTTTTATAAAGAATCAAGCAACCTATGCAGACCATTTTTATCATTTTCTTAATCAACTTGTGAACTACTTTTTGATCCCATATGTGAAAACCACCTACTAACCAAGGAGAATCAAGAATGAAACCCAGGTGGTGCTGTTGAATGTTTATTGGAATTGGATCTGTTAACTCGATTCCAAAAGGATTGAGAAGACAAAAAGTTTCCCAAGTCAAGATGCCAAGGCCTGCTCAGAATCTCCTCTCATAACAAAATTTAAAATAATACTTCGTATTTTAGTAAATGACGATGATCTTCTTTAATGGAATAAGACATAGTTTGGTACAAGAAAAGTGGAAGGAAGTATAGAACCACCTCCCTACTTGAAATGAGGATCACCGATTTTGATACATTTGATGCGTTATCAATTGGAATCTCTCCCATTTAGTATGCTACATAACTATGTACAGTGTTCCAATATACATCAGGAATGATGGAACAGTTTAGATGCTTTATTCCGATGGTTGTACAAAGGCTATATATGGTTTTTGTAGCCAATCCTGTGTAGTTGGGATCAAATTTTGGCATGTTGTTTCTTCACTTCAATGTGATTGTCATGCTTATAAGATGGGGCTATCATTCAAAAATGGTTTAAGCTAGTATATATATCTTTCCTGTTATTACTTGCAACCAAATCTCGTACTTTGATTTTTTCCAAGATAGAGGCATAAAGGTACCTAACAAAAAGAATACGGTATCTCAATAACAACCGGTAAAGTTGTTCCATTTGGAATTGATTGGGATATTCGAAATCTATTTAAGCCATCAACCTAATCGTTGGGATACTTGAAATTTTTCGGGTTTAGTTTTGGAATTTTCCTATTCATTATGATATAATTTCGGGGACCAATTTTAATTTGATCCAAAGTTAGCTGTAACACTGGAAAATTTGTCCTACTTATTTTAACATGCAATAAACATTCTTTTAATTTTCAAGATTCGCTTGCCATAGTGAAAAAGCATATACGGCTTTTGCTGAAGCAGCGCACAGTTTTGATAACAGGTATTATAGTCATTTCAAAGAAAACATTGCTTTGACAAAATCAAAATTGCTTTTTCAACAAGGCTAGTCAAACGTTTTAGTGACAAATGTATAAAGACATCCTAAGAACCCTTATAATCCAGTCATTTCCAAAAATGGACTGTAGATACCATAACATTTTTAAGAATCCAGTCATTCCCAAAAATGGATTGTAGATGCCATGACATTTTGATAATGCAATCATTCCCAATAATGGACTATTGCAAAGACGTGCGCAAAGGAGGAGAGCTAATTCTTGTCTACGAATATTCCAACCAAGAAGAAGTGTACAAAACAGGGTTGTAAGTTTGCATAACGTGTACAGATAGTAGCCGAATTCATGGCAACACAGGCCATTTATCTGTGCCGCAGGACAATGACAAGGTACGTGCCTTAGATTGCGGATCATGTGCTTGTCTCTCTGGCTGGGTCAAGAATGAAGAGCTCTGTAGCTTGCATTCTTAGCAGAGTCACCATGCAACAAATAAGCAACTCAGAACTCTCAAGATTCTTCTAAAGTGCAAAATGGTTCCGCTCGTGCTCTATATAAACTCAAAGAACTCTAAAATTCTTCTAAAGTGCAGCATGGTCCCGTTTTAAATCATCATGTTCCATAACTCAAATTTATAAGCATTTAAGACATTAAGTTACGCTCCAACTATAGTCTCCAGTGACTTAATAAACATAATATTTGTACTCCACAATATTGCCAAAAGAACCTTAGGGGCTCAAAAAGTAATCCGTGAATGCTTTAGAGGGTTGGATGGCAGTGAAATCGTTAGCAGATGGAATAGAATATAATACAAATAGATAGGTGGAGACAAACCATTTGTCTTCATCAACAGATATCACATATATGTATGCACAATAAAAACAAGTCCTGAAAGTGAAGTTTCACATGCCCAACAACAGATACCACAACATGATAATCCCAGCCGTAGATGTGTATCGCTGAATTCTTTGCATAGGTTATTGAGTGTGATGGCTATGGATAGCAATGGGGCGGGTCGGATGCGGATCTTGTAAAATCCGTACCCGCCCCCGTAGTCCTAAAACACCGCCCCGCCACCGGGTTATGTATTTGCAATACCATAACCGACCCTAAGCAAATTTAGAAAACCCGTCCCGGCCCCGCCCCGCCCTTCCAGCAAGACTCGTTTTCATTATAGTGGAGTTTCGGATTCCAATCCTTTTGCAGTAATTCTAATCCTCAGGTTTAAATCAACACATAGCATGGTGGGAAGCTGGTTTAGATAGAAGAAGGGTTTTAGGGATTACAGATTAACAGTCAAAAATAGATAACCTTCGGATTTGGGATTTGAGTCAGTGACAGGAGAAAAGTCTCGCTGAAGAGTGACGAACTATCATGAAGAGTGCGCGGTGACGAGGACGCGGTCGATCACGAGATTGTTGAGACGGCAGAGGTGATAACGACGGAGCTACGGTGGACGATGGAAACGGGCGGTGGCGTCCAACGTGGATAGTAGCTCTGCCTGTTAAGGACGGCAGATCTGTGAGCGTGAGGTGTGGCCGTGAGGACTATGGCTTGACTTTTGAGGAAGGAAATGGCCAGCAATGGGGGAAGAAATTTGGTTCTGGGGGACAGTAAAAATGGCCGGTGGCGGGGAATATGGACAGTGGTAACTCCATGACTGTGAGTGATGGCAGATCTGGGAGAGACAAAAGTTTAGGGTTTGGGGGAAAAAACATAGTTTATATATCTAAGGAGGGACGGCTAGGATTGGCTGATGCATAGGTAAGTATACCGGGGCGGATACGGGTCACGGGGCGGGGCGGATACCGGGGCGGAGTGGACAGAAACCATACCCGACCCTAACCCGTTGCGGATTTTTTTAAAAAATACCATACCCGTCCCATGACCCTATCAAAGCTAAAATAACCCGCTCCTATTGGATCGGGACTGGTCGGAGATTCGCCTGGTGCGGATCTTATTGCCATCCCTAGTGATGGCTCTTTCCCTCTGCAATAGAAAAAAATATATATATGACGAGTGTGATATGCATAATATAATGACTCTGAAGAGGAGTCCTCCTTCGGAAATATAAAATAAAAGATAGTTCTCAAAATTATGAGCGCGAACAAGTTATACACAAAGGTGGGAAGAATTTCCCTCCTTGAATTTTCTGCAAATTGGAGTAGTTTAGTACGCTATTTTCTCTCTCTTCTTTTTTTTATTCCTTCTCATTTTTCAGTAGCACTCCTAACATAAATGCAATTTTGTTTGTATCTTGGCTGACTAGTCTTCTGGCTTTTCTTTTGAAAACATATATCCAGTGCATAGGTGTTGGGAATATTGTCGAGAAATGAAAACAGAAAAGGCTTTGAGGCGTATCTAAAGACACTTTCTTTAGAACGTTATTTGCCCCCACTCAAAATAGAGTTTGCTAATGGGTTGCAGGCAAATTCGTTCCCAGGATACAACAAAGCCTGAGAAGAACTGCGATTAGCAATATCGAAGATCTCCGAAAATCTTTGTGAAACAATAGTAAATAGATTTTGGGAGATTATGAGAGCAATCTGAAAATCTTTATGTGTGTGTGTGTGTTATGTATATATATATATATATATATATATATATATATATATATGGGAGCTGATCCATTGATAGCGCTAGCAAAATAGGAGAAGTTGCTAGCGCGATCTGGCCGTCCATCCCAAAAGATGGACGGCCCAGATCTTTTTTTTTGCGTTTTTTTAAGTATGTCCGCTACATTATGTAGCGGACAATTTTTTGCATTTTTTTGACAATAATACCCTCCGAGTCCGTCCGCTACATAATGTAGCGGACAAGTTTTCAGACTTTTTTTCTCTTTCTGTCATTAATGTTCTGACTTTTTTTTTTCTCTCTCTCTCCCGTCCGCTACATAATGTAGCGGACAAGTTTTCAGACTTTCTTTCTCTTTCTGTCATTAATGTTCTGACTTTTTTTCTCTTTCTCTCTCTCCTATCCGCTACATAATATAGCGGACAAGTTTTTAGACTTTTTTTCTCATATCTTTTTCTCTCTCTCCTCCTTCATTAATGCTCTGACTATTCTCTCTCTCCCGTCCGCTACATAATGTAGCGGACAAGTTTTCAGACTTGTTCTGACTTTTTTTCTCTTCTCTCTCTCTCCCGTCCGCTACATAATGTAGCGGACAAGTTTTCAGACTTTTGTGCTTTCATGAAGAACTCCAAGTATCTTCATGAAAGCACAAACTTCTTTCTTTTTTCCTCATAAAGATAGATTATGAATCAGATCACCCGCAGACTAGTTCTTTAGTAAACCCAACCAGCACAGGCTAGGCATCTTCCAGTTAAAACTACCAAAAACAATCTTAGCTTTGTCGTAGATGATCACTAATGTGTGTTACAGATCAGCAAATTATCCTTTAGTCTCAACTACATCCATAGTGACGACATGAAGTTCACAGATTTTTTACTACTTCAACTGCATATACTTTGCTACTGAAAATTAGCTAAACAAAATAGAACACCGATCCTGATATCCAAATACCTCACACTAGACAACCCTGATGAAGCCAATGCTAATAGTGACTATGTTGTTTCAGGTGGAAATTTATTTGCAGAAACTCATTCCTCATCTTGACCAAAACATTGGAGTCTGCCCAGAAAGAGAGAGAGAGAGAGAGGAAATGAAGGGAGAGGACGAAAGAGAAGAAAAGAAAGAGAGAGATCAAAAAGAAGAGAAAGGAGAGAGAGAGAGAGAAGAGTCAGAGCATTAATGAAGGGGGAGAGAGAGAGAGAGAAAAAGATATGAGAAAAAAAGTTTAAAAACTTGTCCGCTACATTATGTAGCGGACAGGAGAGAGAGAGAGAGAAAAAGAAAAAAAAAGTCAGAACATTAATGACAGAAAGAGAAAAAAAGTCTGAAAACTTGTCCGCTACATTATGTAGCGGACGGACTCGGAGGGTATTATTGTCAAAAAATTGTCCGCTACATAATGTAGCGGACGTACTTAAAAAAACGCAAAAAAGATCTGGGCCGTCCATCTTTTGGGATGGACGGCCAGATCGCGCTAGCAACTTCTCCTATTTTGCTAGCGCTATCAATGGATCAGCTCCCTATATATATACATCTATCTATCTTCTCAGCCGAAACAGGGTATATAAATGTAGAAGCCACGGCCACAGCAACTGATAGCATCTCTTCAAGAAAGGGCGACACAGTTGCAGTGACCGTTGCACCACAACGGTCACAGACCCACGGCTTCTTCCATTCTGGAACTCAAATGAAACGGCATGTTACCGTTCTATGAAACAACGGTAATTAAACCGTTAATGTTCCAGCCGTATGCTGCCAAAGGTTGGCAATACAAAGCCACCGCTTCAAATGCAAAAATGTCGGTTGCCGCAAGCACCACTACCACATCAGTTTGCATTTGGATTTAAGTGGCCAAATCAAACCATTTGCTGCCAAAGAAGATGAAGACAAGGTTTTATGCTATTACTTAAGCTCTCATAGTGTTTAAATAATCAAATAACCAATGAGATTTACATATAAATCTCAACAATAGGTTAACAGCTTCTAGGGTCTGCATAGCCCGTGTCTAACTTTAAGCTTTCAACATGTTGCCACACTGATATATAACTTCCTAATTTCATGTTTTTTATAATGTTTTATTTGAATTCTAAATGTAATAAGGTTGTTAAATCTTGTTTTAGTACAGAATTTATCGATATTAAAATCTTGTAATAACTGTTTTGTGTCTGTTTTAATAAGATCTAAACTCTGATCTTTAAGTTGTGTTATAGTTTCTTCAATTTGTATAACCTTCTGTTCGAGATATTCTAGTCTTCTATTTATATTTTTGTCATAATATATATTTTCTTGTGTTATCTTTGACGTAGTCGCTTTACTTATATCTAAGTTATATTTTTGTTCTAAGCATTTTGTACATGCTTCTTTATAGCATATATTGCATTTGCATCTTACTTTTATAGCAGGATACCAATTACAAATATAACAAATATTTGTATCTAATCCTTTGCCTATTTCTCATTGATGTGTACAGCTGTCTTCAGATAATAGGTTTTGGTCTGGAGGTTTGAACCCTCAAACACACTATGGAGTAAATTATTTTATTAGTCCAGAATGCACTTCTGTTCCTGCACATGCAATAGTCCCTTTTACACAAACTCCTATTCCTTCCTCCACTGGCTCACAATTTCAAAATAGATAAACCAAAAACTATAAAATCCCAAGACAAATTAAAATTCTTAGTCTATGATAAGAAACAGTAGTAATATTTTAGGAAGATGTAATATAGAAGACAGAAATAGAACTGAAGTTTTAGCTACAGAAACAAGAAGAAGTAATGAAAACACTGTAGGGAATAGAGTTTTAATATTATTTAGGAATCCACCTGCACCTATAGCCTCCTTAGAACAAGTAATAGACATAGATCGACAAATTGAACAATTTAGACAAAATAGACTAGACTTAATTTCTCCACAAATTTTATATCAAAATAATGCAACTCTAAGCCAAACAAGATTATTTATGCACTATAGAGAAACTCAAAATAGATGCATAGGAGAAGATACAGTAAGTATAAATTTAATACACCCTGATTCAGAACAAGAGTTAATCAGATGAAATTTTAATTTAACACATATAGGTTTAATTGTTATTGGTATTAAAGGATTAATAAGAAGAGATACAGGAACTAAAGTATTTTTAGCTATAATAGATGATATGTAATATCCCACATTGGATGTGGAATCGTATGAGATGACCCTTATAAGACCTTGCCAAGGAACTCATAAGTACCTACTTGGCTAGCCCTTTTGAGGGAGGCAATGCCCTGTGGTGGGGCCGTGGACCGGGTCGTTACAGATTTGTAATATCCCACATCGGATGTGGAATAGTATGAGATGACCCTTATAAGACCTTGCCAAGGAACTCATAAGTACCTACTTGGCTAGCCCTTTTGAGGGAGGCATTGCCCTGTGGTGGGGCCATGGACCGGGTCGTTACAGATGGTATCAGAGCATATGTATTACGATTCTATAGACTCGAACCTAGGTGAAAAAATGATCGAGCATATGTTTATGATTCTGTAGACTTTAAAAATTTAGGAGAGGAAGCCTAGGTTTCGATATTAGAGTTAGAGAAAGATTTAACAATTTGGTGAACTGTGCTAGTGGTTAGATATATGAAATCGTTTTGATGAAGATGTATATGATAATATATATTATTAGAAATTTTAAAATTTTCATAGTCGTTTATAAAATTTGTTTGCAGACTCTGATTGTAGTTTATCTGATATAGCATGGCACGCACTCGTATAGATGGAACCAGGGGTCGCGGAGGCCAAGCCAGGGGCCGGGGAGGTCGCACTGGGAGTCGTAGTGGAGATCAGGAAATCCCAATTGGGGAAGTACCCCATGTTGAGCAACAAGAGCAAAACCCAGAACCCATGGCTGCAGCGTTGAATACCATGAATCATATTCTGGCATTCGTGGCCCAACATTTGGTTAATCAACAGCAAGGTATACAAAACCCCATTCAGCCGCAACCATAACCTCAGGAGGGAAGTACCTTAAGTGAATTTAACAAGCAGAATGCTTCGATTTTTAGTGGATCAGTGGACCCTATGGAGGCAGAGGCTTGGATTGCGGAGATGGAGAAGGTCTTTCGAGCCATACGATGCACCGAGAAACATAAGTTAGAATTTGTGGTGTATAAGCTGAGGGGTGAGGCCGATCAGTGGTGGAAGATGGTAGAGAGTGGTATGACTCCTCAGCAGAAGACAGAGCTGACTTGGGAACGATTTAAGGAACTATTTGACAATAGGTACTTTTCTGTGAGCTATCGTGAGCAAATGTTGAGGGAATTTGCCAACGTGACACAAGCGGATCAGGAGACAGTGGATGAATTTGAGGTGCGGTTCTCACGTCTGGCAAGGTTTGCAACTAAGATGTTACCTACTGAGGCGGATAGATGTCGAAAGTTTGAATGGGGACTTAAGCCAGGACTAAGAGATGGGGTGATTCTCGCACGTTTATCGAGCTACGTAGAGTGTGTTTATTTGGCACGTGCATTGGAACAGTCCAAGTCGGACAATAAGAGAAGAATTAAACAACAGCAAGGTGGTCAGAAGCGAGATAGAGAAGAGAGTAGAACTTCAGAGACTGGCAAGCGTCAACAATTCTCTTCTATAGCACTACAGAGTGCTCAGAATCAGAAGATGGGATAGACACAGGGAATTAGGTCAGGGCAGAGTGCTGGGTTTAATGGAGCACAGAGCGCTGGAGCTAGATCAGTTCAGAGTGCTAGGTCAGGTCTTTCAGTAGTTCTATGTCCAACATGTGGAAGGGACCATGGGGATAAACCATGCTATAGACTTACTGGAGGATGTTTTAAATGTGGTAGTGTGGAGCATCAAGTTCGAAATTGTCCTTTAGTATGGGAGAATCAATCAGCCCCCAGCTTCGCACCTATAGCTAATTTAGCTATGAGTAGTGCATCCCGTCCTGGAGCAGGTCAGAGTCAGCAGGGACAGAAGTCTAGTACATCGGCTAGACTTTTTGCTACGTCGGCTCAGGATGCTACGACGTCCAATGATGTGGTGCCAGGTACACTCTCGGATAAAATTATTTAGGTGTTCGTATACTATTTGACTTTGAGGTATCATATGTTAAGTTACAATCTGACTCATATATTATGGTCGAATACTTGAAGTTGTCAGATTGCTAAGTTTTTTTTTTATGTTCTTGACGAATGATTTTGAGGTTATGTGAAAGCTTTGGTGACACCTTCGTTTGGGAGTAGGTAGTGAAAGCGTCAAGTTGAACAATGGTAATGTGTGAAATTTCGAGGACGAAATTTTTATAAGTGGGGAAGAATGTAACACCCCGAACCTTGGTATGGCCTAGCCGGATAATTTGTTATTAAGCGATGACTTTTATGTGCAGGATTTAGCGTCAATTTCTGCGAGTGAAATTTTAGCGACAACCTTTAGCAACGAATGTTTGAAGAACTGTAAGTTATGTATTAAAGATGGCAATTTTAAGTGACATTGATTGAGGTAATTAGTGATAATTAGCGTAAATGATAGTTTTGGAAATTTTTAAAGACGATATATTTTTATGCTTAAATGTCGACAAGTATTTTAGCGATAAATTAATTTTCTTAGCATTGATATATTTTTAGCGACAAATTTATTTTTAGTACCGGTGCGCTTATTATTAGCGACGTTTTGTCGACCGAGATAGCGTAATAAATAGTTGATAATTTTCTTAACGCATAATTTATCATAGAGATATATTGTTGGACCATTTTCGGGATGATAAATTCGGGTAAGAGATTTAGCGACAAAAAAAAGATGAGAAGGGTTTTCTTGGCTTTTTATAACTAGGGTTTTATTTTAGGTATAAATATATAGCAATATCTGACAATCCGCCCAAAAACTCCTTCAGCAGCCACAACCATTGCCGAGAGAGAGAGAAAGGGATAGAGAGATATTGAGAGAGAGATCTTCAAGGAAGATATCAAAGGGATATTTTCTCCGGCTACTTGGGTGTAATTCTGCAGGTAAGCTTTTCTTTAAAACCTTTCTCTGTGATTTAACTTCTCATAGATTTAAGGGGTTGGGGGACGTGAGAGAACTTGGGAGATCATGTGGGTTTTTCTGTGTGCATGAGCAAAAAGGTAAGGCTGAAAAATCCAGCCGTGTGCTTGTGTGTATGGGTTCGGTGTTGGCCGGGGGTGATGGTTTCTGCATTTGTGCTTAAATGGGGGCTGATGCATGATATTCTTCTGGGTTTGTAGATTAGCTAATCAACTTAGAGGCAGTGGGTATTTGGAAGGGATATTTATATGTGGTTTTGTTGTTGAAGGTAATGGGTAAGTGGAATATATGTGTGTTTATATAATGTGTCCACAGGTGTATATATGTTCGTCTTGGTGAGTGAACAGGTGAGGAATATGTGGTGAAGTTGCCAAAATGGCAAGCTGAGAGTAGGTGTAAAAGGTGGTTCAGCCAAGTGCTGTGAGAGAGAAAGAGAGAGAGTGCGTGTGTGTGTGTGTATTATGAGCAAGAAAGGCAACAGCAACTGAGTGTTTATGTGCGTGAATGCGTTGTGTGTGGGGGGTGTAAGCAAGAGAATGAGCTAGTAGAAGAAGCCACTGCAGTGGCTATGCTGTGGTTTAAAAAATAACTGTGAAGATGAAATCTTGCAGGTGTAATGTATAAGATGAGTGTAGTGTATGATGTGGGTCTTACAAGGTAAGGAAAGTGGGAGGGACAGCCATATGTGTGAACTGTGTGCATTCTGGGTTTGTACAGAAGCTGAAAGAAGAGAAGAAGACGATGAACAACAGCTGTGTTCTGCGTGAACAGTACACTGTGCTTGCACAGTTGTACAATATGGCTGTTGGGTATCGTAAAGTTGTCAAAAAATGTTGAAACTTTACAGGAAGGATCATAGAACAATATTAGAATTACTGTAAAAATTTCATATTTTTCTGACATTGTATGTATTTTTAGTATTTTCTGCAATTTTCGAATGGTAAAATTATTTTGGAGCCTTTAAACCCAGAAAATGTTCTGGGAAAAATTATGATAATGTCTTTATGATATAATAAAGACTCAGTATAAATTTGATGATTTTTGGAATCGATTTGTTATCATTTTCAGTATCGCATTGAATTTAGAAAAACAAAAAATAAAGAAATAGTTTTATGTCTTTTCAATTCTGATTTTAAATTCTATAATTTTTATATATTTTTTAAAGTTCTTATAAAAATTATGGGACTTAGTTTGCAGTTGGAAGTAATTTTGGGAATTTATGGGTTTTGCATTTAAAGAAATTATTTTAATTTGAAAATATCAGAAAATTCATATTTTTACTTTTTATAATGTTTTAAGCCATAAAGGTGTTTTATTATAATTTAATGTGCATTTGGAGTATCATTACACATTTAAAGAGTGTATAGGGATTTCAATTAGGTTAGCCACGTGTGAGGCGCGCTTTGGGTGGAGCGATTTCGGAGTTAGAAGTGAGCATCGTTTGGGTAGTGGATATTAGGTTATAGTATATTAGACATAGATTATGTTCTAACAAATAAATTGTCAATCTAGGTTTATTCAGAAAATATTGATCGAGGATTGATAGCATTGCTTAGCTTGGACCAACGTAAGGATTTCTCTCCGAACCCTATTTCGACATTCTGTTTTCAAATGCTTATAGAACAGTTTTACAAACTAAATTGATTCGATTTTCTACTGATATAAAAGATGTTTTAAACCTGTCCATGAAAGCCTAACTTGAACCTTAAGCGATCGTTTGGAATTCATAATTTGTTTATTCTTATCTGTTTTATCGATTCAATTATCATAAAATGTTTTGAATTATATTTATTATTTTCTCAATGTTGACATGAGTTAGTAACTTGGGAGCCATAAGGATGGTCTGTATTGTTGGCGTTATAAGGATGGTCTGTTGGATGGGTTAACTAGTACCTTGATGGACTAGTCAGTGTTACATATGCATATGTAAAGCGATCGAGCACTGCCGGGGTGGCTTTGCTTCTGTACTGCTCATGTTCAATGTTCATGTTTATGTTTTATTTCACATGAAATGTTTTGAATATTATCCATTCATGCTTTATTATACTTTAAGTGTTTTGAAATCATATTTATTTATGGGATTAAGTTGATACTCACCCTTACGCTTATATTGAAATGATGTGGTTTTCTTTGAAAACCGTCTTGAAATTATCATTGATTGTATATTGAAAATCATTTGAATCGTTCTGTTTCTCTGTCTTAAAAAGTTGTTATTTGGATTAAATATGAAACTTGTCCGAATCGTTTTACTATTTTTTTTAAATCTTTGATCGACCTTACTGAGCTCTCGAAAGCTCACTCTCCTTTGACTTCCTTTCCGCAGGTGACCGCCAGCAGTAGGTTACCTGAATAGGGATTAGAGCCGAGGAAGCGAAAGCGAAGAAATTAGATTTTGGTATTCATCATTAGAACCCCTGCGTGGGTAAACATTATTGTTTAAATTTTTAAGACCTACTTTGATACTTCTAATGGTCTACTAAGATTTAAATTTTATGGTTTAGTTGCTCTGACAGTTGTGGTATTTTGAGGTAGAGGATATTACTGTCTTAATGAACTGATCGATTGAGCGTTAACATTCCGGAAAATTTCGGGATGTTACATGATAGATTTACAAGTGAACAAGCAATCTTAGGAGCAATAGAAGTTGATATGAACAACAATGGTGGCATATTCTACTGTGCACCAGATTTTGTTTAAATACAAGAGACTTTGCAAGAAATATTAAAATTAAAATAATGACAAAAGGATATGAAGATTTCCAGTAAGGAAAGAATCTTCTAATCTGTTCTACCTTTATAGGCAAACTTACACAAAATAGTCAAGTGGTTATCAATTAAGCATAGAAGATACAACTAAATTTATTATAAATAGAGGCATTCGATTATTACCCCCTTACAAAGTAGACTCTTTACAAAATTCAGGTCAAGAATGGCAAGTAGATAGACTATTAAGTACAAGCTCTACTACAAGTATTGTACCAACAGACAGTTTTTGGTATCGTAATACATCTGGCAGAATGTCAGTAAGATTTACAAATTACGTTGAATCTAGTAATAATCTAAACATTCAAGAAAATGATGAAGACAATGTTTGATTTTGATATATTAAAACATTATGATATAAAAATTTTAGAACAAAAAGTAGGAACTACATTTGTAGGAAGAGGACTTAGTATGAAACAATTACAAGAAGTTACAAAATATATAGAAGAACAAGAACGTCTTGAAAATGAAAGTCTAGATATCTTCAATCAACCTGAAGAATCTGCAAACAACAATTTTCAAGAAATAGAGTTAGATATTATGCAAGATTTAAAAGACTTAGACATAAGTATTCCTTATACACTTCCAAATATAGAAAACAAATCTGAATTAGAAACAGATTATAAAATTGAATTAGATAAGAAAATTAACGAAGCCCTAGAAGACATAAGTAATTTAAGAAAAACAAATATAACTAAAGACATAAAAGAACTAGATGATACAGCTACTGAGCTAGATGAAATTGATAAATTTCTATTAAACATAAACAATTTAGACGAAGACTTAGAAGACATAGATATAACAAATCTAGACGAAATTGACAGATATCTTTTTGACATAACTGATTTAGATGATACATTGTCTATAAGCACCGAACAACTTAATAGACTATAAGACGATTTAGATCTAGTAGAAGAATATTTAGAGAAACAAAGTCTAATATATCTGAAATAGAATATGAGACAGAATCTATTAATACACAAATTACTACAAATAATTTAAAATTTAATTTAATGAATGAAACACCTTATATTCTTATGGATACAGAAGATTGTGGTGAATCAGGGTCGGGAACCACTAATAATAAAAGATTTATACAAATACAAGAAATCAACCACAATATACATATGGTAATTTACCAAGACAAAGCGCTGTTATTGACCCTAATATCAAATATGATAGACCAAATTATAAACCTAAAGGCAAAAAACATCCTTTAGAACAAAATTTTAAAATACAAAAGGCTGCAGAACCTTTTATTTTAAATATAACAGCAGTAGACCCTCAATAAAAAACAAATTATATACAAGTATGGAAAGATGCCGTAGTAGCAAATTTCATTACAAAACAATCTGATAATATAGAAACAGGAGAAGAAATAATAAGATACATGACGCAATTTTTAGGACCTATAGCAAAGGCAAATTTTGAGGAATGGCAAAAGGCTTTTCCTATAGACTTAAAAGAAATGGCCGACTTAGGACCAAATCCATACAATTTTGTAAACACTATACAATTAATTTTAACCGATAGAAACCCAAATACTGGAGATATGTCATTACAAGAAGAAGCAGCTAGAAACTAGAACAAGTACACTTATACAGTTGACGTAATATAAAGCCATTTATGCAAGAATATTATTATTTCACTTCACAAAGCGGAAATATTTATAATCAAACAATAATTGATAAGTTTTTAAATAAACTACCAGGTGCTTTAGGTAGAGAAATCTATGATTCAGTTAAAAAACCTAAAACTGAGAATCCTTCGTGGAATCCCTCTTTAGGATACATTTTTGAACATGTAATAGAAATTTTAGTTTCTAAATGTACTAATATACAAATAGCAAGACAACTTAAAAATGAAACTAGTTTTTGTAAAGAAATATATACACCTCAACATTATGGTCAAGAAGAATCTCGACCTAAATACACTAGAAGACCTTTAAGGAAAACAAAACAACCTAGAAAAACCTACTTTTTAAGAAAAAGTAAAGCTAGGAAACCCTTTTTATATCCTAGACATGTTAGAAAATATGATAATAGACGAATTTATAAAAACAAAATTACGTGTTATTCCTGCGGAGAACCAGACCATTTAAGTTCTAGCTGTCCTAGAAGACAAAATAATAATAATAATTTTAAAGCAATGATAGTAAATAATACAAATGAAGACTTATTAGAAGTTGATGAAACACTTAGTGATACCGAAAGTATTTATAGTATTAAATCTATCGACGAATACACAGAAGACATTGAATCTTTAAGTAGTGATGATGAAAAAGATATTCTTCCTGTAGAAACAAATGATAGACTAGATACTTTTATAAATTCTTTAAGAAACTCAAATATATACAATTTTATGTTCAAACCTCCAGACCAAAACCTATTATCTGAAGACAGTTGTACACATCAATGGGAAATAGGCAAAGGATTAGATACAAATATTTGTTATATTTGTAATTGGTATCCTGCTATAAAAGTAAGATGCAAATGCAATATATGCTATAAAGAAGCATGTACAAAATGCTTAAAACAAAAATATAACTTAGATATAAGTAAAGCGACTACGTCAAAGATAACACAAGAAAATATATATTATGACAAAAATATAAATAGAAGACTAGAATATCTCGAACAAAAGGTTATACAAATTGAAGAAACTATAACACAACTTGAAGATCAGAGTTTAGATCTTATTAAAACAGACACAAAACAGTTATTACAAGATTTTTATATCGATAAATTCTATACTAAAACAAGATTTAACAACCTTATTACAGTTAGAATTCAAATAAAACATTATAAAAAACTTATAGAAACTAATGCAATCATTGATACAGGATGTACAATCACCGTTGTAGATCCTTCCATTATAAATCCCAAACATCTTAAACGATTAGACAAACCTATAACTAGAGTCGGATTCTCTAATACTCCAATCCAATATACAGACTTTATTACAAACGCTACCCTTACTTTCTTAACACCCTGTAATATGCAATCTAAATCTTACTCCCTAAAACAAGCCTTTTGTGCACCTATAGTACACAAAGAATGCAACATCATTTTCGGTATCAACTTTTTACTTGCAGAAAACAATACTATTATTCTTTCAAAAGATTATTTTCAAATCTCTCAACATACAGCTTAGACCCCTATTAATATAGATACACCATCAGAGTACGCTCGCAAGCGTGGTGGGGTATATTTAGAATTAGAATTACAAGAACATCAAGGCAAAGCAAAAAATAAAGTATGCAATGAATGAAGCCAAGGCAAAACTAATTGCTGCATAAAATTAATAGACAATTGTCAAATCAACGATATTACAGACAACGAAGATGATTACGATATGGATATATACAACTTGGATAGAATAAACTACAATCTAATGAATTATTTTTCTAAAAAACAAGATATTATTAAGGCAATGGCGAAGACCCCATTAAAAGATGGGACTAAAATAAAATATATTGTAAGTTAGACATCATAAACCCTGAATATATTGTCAAGACAGCTAATATAGAAGCAAGTAGTTTAGATACAAAAGATTTTAAAATGCATATTAAAGAACTTACACAATTAGGAGTAATAAGATCTAGTATTAGTCCACATCGATCAGCAACTTTCATAGTAAGAAACCATGCTGAGATGATAAGAAACAAGAGTAGAATGGTAATAAATTATAAAAGACTAAATGACAATATTAAAGATGATAGTTATAATATACTTAATAAGACTTTTCTATTAAGCAAAATACAAGGAAAAAGAATTTTTAGTAAATTTGATTGCAAATCAGGCTTTTATCAAATTAAGATGTGGCCTGAAGACATTAAATGGACAGCTTTTACAACACCCGAAAGCTTATATGAATGGCTAGTAATGCCATTTGGCCTTAAGACAGCCCCAAGTATCTTCCAACGAAAGATGGATGATATTTTTAGACCTTATAACGATTTTATACTTGTTTATATTGATGACATTTTAGTATGCAGTAAGAATGACACAGAACATATTTCACACATAGATCTCGCCTTTAAGTTATTCGAAAAACACGGTTTAATTCTTAGTAAGAAGAAAGTCGAGTTATTTAAAACAAATATAAAATTTTTAGGTATGGAAATAGGAAATGGCAAGATTAAGTTACAAGAACATATATCCAAGAAAATCTTACAATTTCCAGACAAATTAGATGGTTTAAAACAAATACAGGCTTTCTTAGGTTTAATTAACCAGGCAAGAATGTATTTTAAAGATTTAAGTAAGCTAATTGGACCATTATACAATAAAACTCGCAAAAATGGTCAAAGACATTTCAATACAAAAGGCATAAAGTTAGTAAAAACAATAAAAGAAAAGGTAAAAATATTACCCGATCTTTATCTACCATTAGATACAGACTATTTAATAGTACAAACAGATGGTTCCAAAGAAGGCTGAGGAGCAGTCTTATATTGCAAACCAAATAAATACAGCAATAAAAAAGAAGAAAGATTGTGTCGTTATGCAAGTGGAAAATATAAAGAAAGCAATCAGTATTTAACAAGTTTAGATTTTCAATTATTAGCAATTATTTATGCCCTAGAACATTTTAAAGCCCTTCTAATTTCACGACATGAATTTAGTATTAGAACAGATTGCGAAGCAATTGTAAGACATAATAAAAACAAAGATGCAAGATACACAAATAGGTTGGTAAAGTTTTTAGCAACCCTTAGCAACTACCGTCTAGATAAAATTGAATGGCTACACATTAAAGGCAAGGATAATACTATTGCTGATTTATTATCAAGAAAACTTTTTAATTCTGTTTTTCTTTTACAGGATGACTCCTTTGGAAGTAAAAAGAAATTTGAAATACATCACACAGAGGATTCTTAATCTTACTGATCTCCTTCAAAAATTAAGCGAATTTCGTTCAATATTTCCAGAAGGAGAAGCTTTTAGACAATTACAAATCAATGTTGTACAAAGTTTAATACAAGATCTTATTACTGAAGGAAATAGATTAGGTTCTTTATTCTCTATGTAATACAATTTACTCCTTTTTAATAAAAGGTTTACCCTCTGTACAAATTCCTTTGCAGGACAAGATAGCCTCCTCTTCAGATAGATGCATGCCCTAGACAAGCTAATTTTGCCAATCAGACAAAACCGTTGTTTCATGTACTTTATACGAGTTATAGAGATAATGCAGGCACTAGTAGAATTAACTATGATGGAAGCAATTTAGGTATCATACATGTAGGAAGCAAATTCCAGATAAAAGACCCTAAATTAGGACCTTTCCCTTTAGATCAAGTTATACTTATAGACAATATTTGGCAAGCATTTATTCATAAAAACAATAGTTGGATAGTTAATGCTTTAAATGGTCTAGCCGCATACTTTCATAAACTTAGAGACACAAAAAGATTTCAATTTTATGTGTTTTTAAAGGCCAACGGCCGAGTATATACAAACACTTTCCTGAAGCAATGACAACTGGAGTAGGCAATCATAATAGGCCCTGGTATAAAGGCACATAGACATATGAAGAAGCCCATCAATTAATGCAAACACACTATGGAGTAAATTATTTTATTAGTCCAGAATGCACTTCTGTTCCTGCACATGCAATAGTCCCTTTTACACAAATTCCTATTCCTTCCTCCACTGGCTCACAATTTTGCCAAAATTGTGATGTTTTAATAAAACACTATAATTTATTAAAAACAACTACAGACAAGATAGCTGTAGAAAAACAAAATCTAGAACAACAACTTTCTCTTTATAAAACACAAATACACGTTAATGAATTGAACTCTTTGGACTGGAAAGCAAAATACGATTCTCTTTTAAAATCCAATTCTCTTTTAAAATCCAAGTCCACACAATCCTCTACGTCCGTAGTTAAAGGCGTAGCTAGTCCTGTACCACAAGCTACAGGAAAAGACATCTCAAGTCCTGAGATAGTTGGAAATTTACTAAAAATTTCTGAAAAACCTACTGGTTCGGGAGAAAGAGCCACTAGTCCAGCCCCACAGGTAGCTGGTAAAGACATATCAAACCCTGAGACCCCTGTCCGTTTGGGAAAAACGGAAAAAAAGACGGAAAGCCCACAAAGAAGCAAAGAAAAGGAATCTACAGGTGGACGCTTTTAAGAGACAAACTGCTCAAATTATTTTGGACCTTTTTCAAGACTTCAACAGACAGAACAATCAGTCTAGCATCAACAGTCAAGAATATGCGCAAAGACCTAATACAAGCGAAGAAGATCGAAAAATCCAGCAAGAACTACTCAAAGTATTGCCAGACTCTGACGAATCTTCTACCTCCAGCACTGACAAGAAGACAGCAAAAGGAAAAGAAAAAGTTTAAGGACAAAGATGACGGAATATATTGCTGACATCTGCCTCAAACTTTTGACAATTACAAGGTGACAAATCTACTTTCTGCAGACAAAAGACATTACTTTCGGCGCAAGACGACAAATCTACTTTCGGCAAAAGCTCATGGCAGACAAGAATTATTGGGCACTTTAGCCTTTTCCTGTATACTTTAAGACTTATGTAAAATCATTGTAACATTTCCTGTAGACTTTAAGAAAATCGTCCAAATGTAATTAGTTAGTGGACGACTTCCTGTACAAGAATCTTTCTTTTTATTTTTTCTATGCCTATATAAGGCATTAGACACCTCAATTGTAAGATAGCGCTTCACGCAACGTTTTCCTTAGAGATCAATAGAAACTTTCAATTGCTCTCAATCTCTCTCTCTTGTTCATGATCACAACTTGAAGACTGGAAGAATTTCTCAAGTTTTAATTCAGCTTTCAAGTAAGCTTTTCTCTTTACTCAACTATTTTAGTTATTTTGGGGTGAACAAGCTCAAGTGGTGAAAAGTCATCTATGATTTGAAAAAGAAATAGCTCATAAACTTAACATGTCAAAGAGCAGATAATATAGGATGGACTTAGAGAACATATGACATTTGCCTGATAAAAAGAGACTCTGTCTAAATTTGCTTTCAAAAAACTGATTATGCTTACACAAGACTTAGCCAGATCTAGATTGATTATGCTTACCCAAGAACTTTCAAACCGTTTTTTTCCTAAAATTTAACTCCAAGGTTTTAAACAAAAGTGGGAGCGAGTCGTTTAGGGTAGTTGCCGAGTGAAGGCGTTGAAACCCGTTAGACTAACGCATGCCCTGAGTTTTTGGCCAAAAGGAAAGAATTTTCTGAAAAAGCCTGCTTTATAGTTCAACCCAGCATCCTGAGATCTTATCTAGTCATAGTCTACCCAGCATCCTAAAGAATTTTGAAAACACAATTTTGAAACTAGACTCTCTATTTCTTAGGCTTCTGCCATCTATTCTCTAAATCTGCTCTTTATTCCGCTGATTTTCTCTGAAATGTTCAGTTTTTTCTAAAACTGGAGTTTCCGGTCTAATCGGAGACCCCCGTCTTTTCAAAAACGAGGTACTTTTGGATGGAAACCAGACGTTAATAAGGCCATGCCTGGCACCCCCCAGTTTGGGTGTTGACGATTGGTCTAACAATTCCATGGTTCCTCTCATTAGAAAGACTTAGATTGATTATGCTTACCCAAGAACTTTCAAACCGTTTTTTTTTTAAATTTAACTCCAAGGTTTTAAACAAAAGTGAGAGCGAGTCGTTTAGGGTAGTTGCCGAGTGAAGGCGTTGAAACCCGTTAGACTAACGCATGCCCTGAGTTTTTGGCCAAAAGGGAAGAATTTCTGAAAAAGCCTGCTTGATAGTTCAACCCAGCATCCTGAGATCTTATCTAGTCATAGTCTACCCAGCATCCTGAAGAATTTCGAAAACACAATTTTGAAACTAGACTCTCTATTTCTTAGGTTTCTGCCATCTATTCTCTAAATCTGCTCTCTATTCCGCTGATTTTCTCTGAAATGTTTAGTTTTTTCTAAAACTGGAGTTTGCGGTCTAACCGGAGACCCCCGTCTTTTCAAAAACGAGGTACTTTTGGATGGAAACCAGACGTCAAAAAGGCCCTACCTGGCACCCCCCAGTTTGGGTGTTGACGATTGGTCTAACAATTCTGTGGTTCCTCTCATTAGAAAGACTTAGGTGTTTTTTCCGGCCAACCCCCCCCCCCCCCCATTTTGGTATCAGAGCCATAAATCCTTGGTTCTGATGAGATATTTTTCAAGTAAATGAGATGTATTGAGTAACCCATAGCAAGTAACCCCTGTTAAATTGAGAAATGAGTAATCATAGAGAAAATACGTATGTAGCTAGAATGGAAGACAATTATGAAGAATTTCGTAGATTTTTTGCTGTCATACAACTCATTGATGATACAAATGCTAATATTAGATTTCATATTTCTGAACGTACTTTACCTTTAAAATACAATCCTTTGATGTCGTATGTTCGTAGTTTATTAAATTTAGATGCTATGATTCCAAGTTTAAATTCTTATTTAAAATTTCTGATAGCTTTTTACATATGCTTTAAAGATATGGATAACAATAGTTATTATCACAATGAATATATTAGAAACATCATTGCAAGACCAAATGTAGATCTCTTTAGACAAATGGCTGAAAGACATGAAGCTAATGCGTTAGAAAATATAACAGACCACATATATAATTTACAAATAAATAGAAATTAAGAAGTTAATACTAGTAATATTGCAAGCGCTAGTGAAGATATTTTAGATAGCACGGATATGTCATATGTTCTCTAAGTCCATCCTATATTATATGTTCTTTGACATGTTAAGTTTATGAGATATTTCTTTTTCAAATCATAGATGACTTTTCACCACTTGAGCGTGTTCATCCCAAAATAACTAAACTAGTTGAGTAAAGAGAAAAGCTTACTTGAAAACTGAATTAAAACTTGAGAAATTCTTCCAGTCTTCAAGTTGTGATCATGAACAAGAGAGAGAGATTGAGAGCAATTGAAAGTTTCTATTGCAGCCAAGGCAAAACTAATTGCTGCATAAAATTAATAGACAATTGTCAAATCAACGATATTACAGACAACGAAGACGATTATGATATGGATATATACAACTTGGATAGAATAAACTACAATCTAATGAATGATTTTTCCAAAAAACAAGATATTATTAAGGCAATAGAAACTTTAACATTTATAGGCGAAGACCCCATTAAAAGATGAGACTTAAATAAAATATATTGTAAGTTAGACATCATAAACCCTGAATATATTGTCAAGACAGCTAATATAAAAGCAAGTAGTTTAGATACAGAAGATTTTAAAATGCATATTAAAGAACTTACACAATTAAGAGTAATAAGACCTAGTATTAGTCCACATCGATCAGCAGCTTTCATAGTAAGAAACCATGCTGAGATGATAAGAAACAAGAGTAAAATGGTAATAAATTAGAATTTTTAGTAAATTTGATTGCAAATCAGGCTTTTATCAAATTAAGATGTGGCCTGAAGATGTTAAATGGACAGCTTTTACAACACCCGAAGTGTAACACCCCAGATTTTTTGTTTAATCAGGATACTTGTGTAAGTACGAATTAGAATGTATTGTAAGTTTGAATTAAATAGTGGGCCTAAAAATTAATTTAAAATTTTCTTACTAGAAAGTGAGTTATACTTTTGGGATTAAATGACCCAATTTAAATTTGGGCTTTAGTATGACCCATTTATAAAGTTAGAGAATTTTGGGACATAATGGGTATTTTGCAATTCTTATTGTGTTAGAAATACAATTACATTCCTTTTAGACTCATGACTTATGTGCAATATAATTCTTATGAGCACGCAAACTTTAGAAGAGCCTCCAAAGAATCTCTAGGAAGAATACTCTTCAGATTTTTGTTATTACATAGAGGTACGATCTTATTTTGATATTGGGACTGAGGTTTGTGGTAAAAACCTACATAAGATAATGTGATTGATAGAGTCTAATAGAAATTTTGGGTATTATTATATTAGGGTTTTTGATATAATTTGTTTGAGAAGATCAAGACTTGAAGTTGATTTACGCAATTGAGGTAAGGGTTTTCCACGCATTTACCCCATCTGAATTCTAATTATCGATCTGTTCATCAATTGGTTCATTGTTTAAAGAGATCTATTATTTCTTTAGAACGCTAATTACATTCTTGATCGTTACGCTAAATAGTTCTTTGTACTTCCGATTATTGACTTTGATTCGTGATCTTTTTATTGTAAATCTTTGTACCAAATTCAAAAGTCTATAACTTTGTCGTTCCTTGACCAATTTTAGTGTTCTTACACTTTTTGAAAACCTAAAATAGTTTACTACAACTTTGTAGTTTTGGCTTTTCCGAAATTCGAAGTGATCAATATTTAAAAACATACTTGAACATTGTTATGCTAATATTTCTGCCAATTCAGGTCAGCCAATTTCGATTTGTTGTATCTTATTTGTTTCTCATTGGTTTTTAATGATCTTGAACATTCTGAAACATTTGAAGAGTCTTCTTCAACTTTATAGTTTAAGGTTTTATCAGAATCCATTTGGTTCTTGGTCAAAATTGAGTTTGAAAGTTATTTATCAGGGCAGACTTTTCTGTTTTTGACACTGTAAATCAGCCCACTTCGAAAATGACTTTGTTTGCTTCAAACTCTTGGTGTTTATTAAGTTAATTTGGTATATGTTTTTATAATCTGGTGAGCCATGTCACAATGTATGTGACTTATTTATTTCCGAGTTACTCACGTGGATTGGAACGTGGGCTAGCTCAGTGGGATGAGCTAGAGATCGCGATCTTAATATCTGAACTTTGTCTCACGTGTCAGTGATGGCACGCGTGATACATTTCTGAATGGCTCCAGTGGTCTTCGTCTTTGTACTCATTGAACATTTGAATTTTTATATCTGATCTATTTGAATAAGTTTTTGAACATATCTGAAGTATTATTGAATTCACTAGAGTCTTTTTGAAATATAAGTTATCTTTATCAGAACCTGTGAAAACGTTTCGAACTTAAATTTGTATTGTTTTAAACACATCGAAACCTTTTGACCCTTTGTAAACTTAGTTATATATGATAATTCCTTACCTTGAGATTGTATTGTCTGCCGATATGAGCTATTTGATCTTGTTGCTAATCTGATCTCTGAATTGAAAGTTAGTGCATTGGTTTTGGTATTTGCCATGCACCTTGGTATCGTACTTTATCACCTCCAAGTACTACTATCGATATAGCGTGCTTTGTACTCTGTGGGTGGGTGTGTGCGATGGGCTTTGTGCTCACCCCCTTACTTTCAGGTTATCAGGCAGTGTTTGGAGCTGTACAAAGGATTCTAAAGCAGGGCTAAGTAAGAAGCATTTTTTACGGAAGGATTTTCCTTTTATATTTATTGTATCATTAGATTTGGCTTTAGATTTTATTTTGGAGCTCCGTTAGGAGTACTTGAGATCAATGTAATAGTTTTAAGCCGGAGCGACATTTATTGATGTTTCTTGGAGACTTATTCTTAGATGCTCTGATAACTCAATTTGGGAGACTTTTGGATATTTTGAGATTTTCTGCTTTGTTTATTTGAAATTAACGCTTCGAAAAAAAATCGGGGCGTTACACGAAGGCTTATATGAATGGCTAGTAATGCCATTTGGCCTTAAGACAGCCTCAAGTATCTTCCAACGAAAGATGGATGATATTTTTAGACCTTATAACGATTTATACTTGTTTATATTGATGACATTTTAGTATGCAGTAAGAATGAAACATAACATATTTCACACCTAGATCTCGCCTTTAAGTTATTCGAAAAACACGGTTTAATTCTTAGTAAGAAGAAAGTCGAGTTATTTAAAACAAATATAAAATTTTTAGGTATGGAAATAGGAAATGGCAAGATTAAGTTACAAGAACATATATCCAAGAAAATCTTACAATTTCCAGACAAATTAGATGGTTTAAAACAAATACAGACTTTCTTAGGTTTAATTAACCAGGCAAGAATGTATTTTAAAGACTTAAGTAAGCTAATTGGACCATTATACAATAAAACTTGCAAAAATGGTCAAAGACATTTCAATACATAAGACATAAAGTTAGTAAAAACAATAAAAGAAAAGGTAAAAATATTACCCAATCTTTATCTACCATTAGATACAGACTATTTAATAGTACAAACAGATGGTTCCAAAGAAGGCTGGGGAGCAGTCTTATATTGCAAACCAAATAAATACAGCAATAAAAAAGGATCGAAAAATTCAGCAAGAACTACTCAAAGTATTGCCAGACTCTGACGAATCTTCTATCTCCAGCACTGACAAGAAGACAACAAAAGGAAAAGAAAAAGTTTAAGGACAAAGATGACGGAATATATTGCTGACATCTGCCTCAAACTTTTTACAATTACAAGGCGACAAATCTACTTTCGGCAAAAGCTCATGGCAGACAAGAATTATTGGGCACTTTAGCCTTTTCCTGTATACTTTAAGACTTATGTAAAATTATTGTAACCTTTCCTGTAGACTTTAAGAAAATCGTCCAAATGTAATTAGTTAGTGGACGACTTCCTGTACAGGAATCTTTCTTTTTACTTTTTCAATGCATATATAAGGCATTAGACACCTCAATTGTAAGATAGCGCTTCACGCAAAGTTTTCCTCAGAGATCAATAGAAACTTTCAATTGCTCTCAATCTCTCTCTCTTGTTCATGATCACAACTTGAAGACTGGAAGAATTTCTCAAGTTTTAATTCAGCTTTCAAGTAAGCTTTTCTCTTTACTCAACTAGTTTAGTTATTTTGGGGTGAACACGCTCAAGTGGTGAAAAGTCATCTATGATTTGAAAAAAAATATCTCATAAACTTAACATGTCAAAGAGCAGATAATATAGGATGGACTTAGAGAACATATGACATTTGCCTGATAAAAAGAGACTCTGTCTAAATTTGCTTTCAAAAAACTGATTATGCTTACACAAGACTTAGCCAGTAATAAATTATAAAAGACTAAATGACAATATTAAAGATGATAGTTATAATATACCTAATAAGACTTTTCTATTAAGCAAAATACAAGGAAAAAGAATTTTTAGTAAATTTGATTGCAAATCAGGCTTTTATCTGGTTTATCTTTTGTGTGCAATTTTCTAATTCTTGTTTAGTCTCTTTAACTTGTTTATGTATGGGTTCTAAATCTATCTTCTTAGGTTTATCTTGTAACTTCTCATTTGTTGATCTAAATAATAATCATTTATCATGTCTTCGAAACTAAAAGATTCTTGCGATGGTTCGAAGTTTAGATTTCTACTTCTTTCCATTAATTTTAACTAGGTAAGTTTACACTGTCTGTATCCGTGCTATCTAAAATATCTTCACTAGCGCTTGCAATATTACTAGTATTAACTTTTTCATTTCTATTTATTTGTAAATTATATATGTGGTTTGTTATATTTTCTAACGCATTAGCTTCATGTCTTTCAGCCATTTGTCTAAAGAGATCTACATTTGGTCTTGCAATAAATGCAATATATGCTATAAAGAAGCATGTACAATATGCTTAAAACAAAAATATAACTTAGATATAAGTAAAGCGACTACGTCAAAGATAACACAAGAAAATATATATTATGACAAAAATATACTTAGAAGACTAGAATATCTCGAACAAAAGGTTATACAAATTGAAGAAACTATAACACAACTTAAAGATCAGAGTTTAGATCTTATTAAAACAGACACAAAACAGTTATTACAAGATTTTAATATCGATAAATTCTGTACTAAAACAAGATTTAACAACCTTATTACAGTTAGAATTCAAATAAAACATTATAAAAAACTTATAGAAACTAATGCAATCATTGATACAGGATGTACAATCACCATTGTATAATCATTTATCATGCCTTCAAAACTAAAAGGTTCTTGCGGTGGTTCGAAGTTTAGATTTCTACTTCTTTCCATAAGTTTACACTGTCTGTATCCGTGCTATCTAAAATATCTTCATTGGCGCTTGCAATATTACTAGTATTAACTTCTATCTAAATCATTTGTCTAAAAGATATCTGTCAATTTCGTCTAGATTTGTTATATCTATGTCTTCTAAGTCTTCGTCTAAATTGTTTATGTTTAGTAGAAATTTATCAATTTCATCTAGCTCAGTAGCTGTATCATCTAGTTCTTTTATGTCTTTAGTAAATTACTACAAACAATTTAAAATTTAATTTAATGAATGAAACACCTTATATTCTTATGTAAACAGAAGATAGTGGTGCATCAGGGTCGGGAACCACTAATAATAAAAGATTTTATACAAATACAAGAAATTAACCACAATATACATATGGTAATTTACCAAGACAAAGCGTTGTTATTGACCCTAATATCAAATATGATAGACCAAATTATAAACCTAAAGGCAAAAAACATCATTTAGAACAAAATTTTAAAATACAAAAGGCGGCAGAACCTTTTATTTTAAATATAACAGTAGTAGACCCTCAATAAAGAACAAATTATATACAAGTATGGAAAGATGCCGTAGTAGCAAATTTCATTACAAAACAATCCGATAATATAGAAACAGGAGAAGAAATGGACTGGAAAGCAAAATACGATTCTCTTTTAAAATCCTATTCTCTTTTAAAATCCAAGTCCACACAATCCTCTACATCCGGAGTTAAAGGCGTAACTAGTCCTGTACCACAGGCTACAGGAAAAGATATCTCAAGTCCTGAGATAGTTGGAAATTTACTAAAATTTTCTGAAAAACCTACTGGTTCGGGAGAAAGAGCTGCTAGTCCAGCCCCACAGGTAGCTTGTAAAGACATATCAAACCCTGAGACCCCTGTCCGTTTGGGAAAAACGGAAAAAAGACGGAAAGCCCACAAAGAAGGGTCTGCATAGCCCGTGTCTAACTTTAAACTTTCAACATGTTGCCACACTGATATATGACTTCCTAATTTCAAGATCAAACATATGATTGTAACCAACGTGTGTTATATATATATATATATATATATATATATATATATATATATATATATATATATATATATATATATATATATTAAAAAACATTGAGTAAAGAATCTCAATGAGCATATATTTTGTAAACCAAGGCCTGCAGAAGACAGAGCCAAAACAGGAAAGCAATGGATCGTTGTTAATTAGTTGCGCATGCATCTTGTATTCCTGTTTAACAACACCGTTTCTTTTTCCGATGACCATGGGTAAGTTTCATGGCGTAAAACAAAAATGGTTGGAATTTTTGCACGCAAGAGGATTTAATTGCGTTATAACATTTCCTGTGGCAAATCATATATTATCTAAGAGTTAAAACATATCCAAGCGAGTTCATCGTAGTCACAAGGACAAACAACATGGTGAATATTGGACTGAACCTTATAAATTTGGATCGTCTATACGCTGTTTCTTTTTGTCTAAGTTAAACATAGACTGATGTGAACCGATTATTAGAACCAAGCATGTAACTTCAGCATGTAATACTATATCTTAAAGAGGAAAAAGAGATATAAAGCTCGAGATGTGTTGTGATAATTGAATGTATATGATTATGTTTCACCTTGCATTGTGACACGTGAACAAATTTTAAGTTAAAATAAAACAACAAAGGTCAGGCTTGAAACAGCATACCATATAACTATCAAAGGCTTGAAAGCACTACATGCTTATCAATGATGTGATTGGCAGAGTTTTATCCAACACATAACCCCCCCCCCCCCAAACACTACAAGAAAACAGGTTTTTAGTGACGGAATTTGGCTCCGTCACTAAAATTCCGTCACCTAAAAGGCTTTTAGTGACAGAATTTGCTCCGTCACTAAAATTCCGTCACCTAAAACTAATACTTCTAATTTTGATTTTTTTTTTTTTGAGTTTTGGAGAAAACCCCCAAATTTATAATTTAGGGCTTTTTTTTTCTTTTCATTTCCCTCCATCTCTTTGAGCTCCCGCCGCCTCCCTTTCTCCCCAAATTCTCACCGCCGCCCCCTCCCTTTCTCCCCATTCCATCACCGCCGGCCAAGGGCGGAGCCACGACAGTCAACAGCCAGGAAGCCCGAAGCCACGACGAGACGGCGAGCAGCGAGCCAGGCGAACGGCAAGCAGCGAGCAGCTGGGTCTGAGCGATTCGCGAGCCGCGGCAACTCATTGGGATCTAGATCAGTAGATCTACGGCCGACGGACGACCACCTCTGTTGACGGACGGCCACCTCTGCTACTACGGACGGCCACCTCTGCTGACGCCGGCCGCCGCTACCGCTACATGCTGACGGACAGCCACCTCTGCTGCATCTTGTTTGTTCTGAAGAAGAAGACCTCTGTGGCTCTGTCCTCCGGTCACTCCACTCCATCAGACCACCGGCGCTAACGGCTCTGAGCTCCCAGTCTTCTTCTGTCTTCACCACCGGTGGGCGATTCGGCAACAAAGGTATGTTCCGAATTCTGATTACTTTATTTTTTCTACTGTTCACCACTGATCTTGCCAATTAACCATGATGCATCTCTACAACTCTGCAACTCATTACTGTAATCAACTAATCATTGCGGTCTAAACCTTCAACACCTACAAATCCGAAATAGAAATTCAATAATTTAAGGTTTGAATCTGTTAGAGCTGAAAGACCAAAATAAAGTGGATATTGATTATTGATTATTTGAGTTCCGAATTGATTAAAGATTGATGATTATTGAGATTATTGATTATTGATTATCTGAGTTCCGAATTGTGATTATTGATTGAGATTGTTGACGGAGGATGGGACCCAATTGGATTTAACGTGTGATTATTGAGATTGTTGACGGAGGATGTGACCAATTGGATTGAATGTGCGATTTAGTTGAATGATAGTTGAATGGTCGGTTGAATGTGCGATTTAGTAAAATGGTCGATTGAATGTGCGATTTTGTTATTGATTATTTGAGTTCCGAATTATAATTTGGTAATTAGTATCAGAGCTATATTGTGTTATTCATTGTAGGGATTGAACTAGTAGAGATATTGGAATTTTTGATCTAGGTCTATGGGTATTGTGAGCATTACTATGTTTTGGATATTATTACGAGTTATCATGTTTGTTGTAGGTTATTTCTATACAAGTGGGAAACGCGAATCTGAGCAAGGCAAGAGTACACGTAGCAACAGTGCCTCTCATACTGGTGGTTCCGTACCACACCCTATTCTTGAGCATAGGAAGCGTTTACAACATCCAACGATGACTAAAGCACAAGCCAAGCTGGTAGTTTATGAGGACACCCACCGTCTAAAGAATAAGCAAGGCAAGCCATATGTGACCGAGAAAGCGGAGAAAATTAGGGTAAGATCCAAACCATTTCACTTTATATATTAGTTAATGCCTAAGATCATTTCTGCCCTCTTCACCTATCTAACATTCAAAGTGGTATTTTTAATTGTATAATTGTCTCAACACATGTATTGCATTGTCCGTAGGATGCCTTTGTGTCTAAGGTAGAAGGTGCTCAGCCAATGAACTCTGAGAATGACGTTGAGGAACTGTGGCTCACTGTACCGGAGGTCCTTGACAAGAAGGGACGTGCAGTTGGTCTTGGAACACGCGGACCACCACCACGGTCAAGGTTGAGTAGCATGGGAGGATCATCTAGACGGGTCACAGCCACACAAAATGTGACTGAGGATATGCCTGATAACTGGAAGCCACAACTGCGTATCTTGTTTGAAGAATTTATGCAAAAACATAAGGAACCAGAGGCATGTCATGTGGAGGGATATCAGGCTGAGGTACATATTCATGTATGTGTGTGTATGTGTGCGTGGAAGGGATTTTGGGTGGGTTCTATCACCGTGGTAATGGAAATAGTGAGCTTGCTTAGAAAATGACTTAAGTTTAATCTAATTAGATTATGTGCGGGCATATATGATTCATGATTCTTCACCATATTATTTATGATGTGAATTTTTAGTAATTGTTAGTTAAATTTATCTTTATACGATTGTGCAGCCATCCAGAAATACTGAGGATGATGATGACAATGATGACAATGATGGTTTGGATGCCAATGAGGAGTATGACCTTGATGAGGATGGAAATTGAGTGACCAACTAATCCCCTCTCTTTAATTTGAAATGTTCAAACATCAACTTACTTTCATGTTGTATACAGGTTTGAAAAAAAATGGGATTTGAAAAAAATAGGCGGAACTATACTTCTTTTGTTTTATAATTTTAGCGATGATTATGATTTGTCGCTAAAAGTATAAAACATTGATAAAATACCTTTCGTGACTGAATTTTTCCGTCACCATTTATTTTAGTGACGTATTTCATGTGACGGAATTTTCCGTCACCAATTATTTTTAGTGACGTATTTATGTGACGGAATTTTCCGTCACCAATTGTTTTATACGAAATTTAAAAAAAATATTCGAAATATAAAATACCTTTAGTGACGGAAATTATCCGTCACTTAATGTCTCCATTTCGTCACTGAAGTTAGTGACGGAATCGTTAATTCCGTCACTGAAGTTAGTGACGGAATCGTTAATTCCGTCACTTTAGTGACGGAATCGTATACGCGACGGAATCGTGTGACGGAATTTTCTGTCGCTAAAACTTTTAGTGACGGAAATTGCTTTTTTAGTGACAGAAATTTCCTTCACTAAAAACATGTTTTCTTGTAGTGAAAAAGAAAAAATAAGACAACGACGACGACTTGTAGCAGCATATTTGCTACTTTGACCTTAAATCGTCAAAGTTCCGTTCATTCTTTTCCAAATTGTAGTCGAACTGAAAAAAAAATATTATTGTCGATTTCCATAATTAGAATCTCTTCTTTGCAAGTCTAGTGAAATTCTTTTAACTATCTAAAGCTTATTTACCCCAAAATTTAAATCAAAGGTGACCTTAGAAAAAAGTTACTACGTAGAACCCTGAAATAATCACCCACTAATATGTCCTAGCATTCATGAGAGGGAAAATTGGGAAAAGATGGGATTTTTTATTAAATATTTGGGGTTAATGGGTTTTTTTTGTGAAAATTGTAAAAAGAGGGTGCCAATTCCTAAAATTTCTGAAAGGTGGGGTGAGTTGTGGAAAAATGGGTTTCTAAAAAAATCAACATTTCCCCTTCCCCAAAATGCCCCTCCCCACAGTAAACCCACTTCTTCGTGTACATTTCACCCAACCCACTCGTTCCCTCCTCAGTAAACCCACTTCAGACTACTCCCAATCAGAAGACCACTGCATCCCCTTCCCTCCAATTCTCCCTACCCCACTCCATCTCCCCCCCCCCCGCTAACCCCGCAGGTTACCCCACCCCGACCCCCATATTTCCCCCCAACCGCGACTGTCCCCCAAGCCGAGACTCCACGCACGGCCGTCTCCCTCCTCCAAGCTCGGCAGTCTCCCTCCTCCAAGCTCGGCCGTCTCCTCCCCGCACCCAGCACCTCCCCCACAGCCCGGTCCTCCATCCCCTTCGCCCAACCCCTCAGCCCCTAACCACCATTACGTGGTGGTCCTTCCTCCGTCCCCGCTGCTGTAGCGGATGCCGTGTCGACAAAATCAAGGATCGTTTCATGCATGTCGCTGTAGAGGCACTGTAGAGGCATTCCGAAGCTCGACGTTGGTGCGCGCCACTGTAAAGGTACCCCTTCTTACATTTTTTTAGTGATCAGCATGTTTCTTCTACGTTTGTTCGTACGCGCCGCTGTATAGCCCCACTGTTATCTGTTGTTTCTGTTCTTGATCGAGTGTTTTTTGGCAAATTCACGACCTTCCGTACTTTGGCATGCATATTGCTTCAGTTGTAACAACTGAAATATTGGATGTACGTTGTTTTTAGTAAGATTGGCTCTCTATCAAGTTGGCTCTCTGTCAAGACCCAGAGCGTTGCATGAGTGGTTGTAGTCATGTGCACAGTTTATTATGATAATCGAACTATATGCATATGTTTTGCCTTAGTTTTGTATGGGTACATCAAACTTTATTGTTTTATGGTACATGTTCTAGATACGTTACGCAACATTGATGACTAGGGGCTCAAATCTAATCTTATTCTTTCCACCATTATGCTTATTTATCCTGAGTAGTGGGTCTGTTGGGGATCTGAGTAGTGAAGTACTGCTCTCTGGGCCTGCAATCTGTATTCCACAACGTATAAACATTCGGACGAGTGGAGTAATTGCCTCAGCTCACCCAACCCATTTTCCCTTCATTGGCAATAGTTTGACCCCTGAGGATCTAAAGTTTTTGACTTCGGAGTAGTTTTGGCATATGCTTACTAGTCCATTGTACCAGGAAAGGAAAAAAAACGGGGGCATATGCAGATTAATAACATTAAAGTGTCCACCCATTAATAGCATCTGTCTTTTGTCCGGTTGTCGGATTTGGTGAAAAGCTTTACCAAAAGTAAGAAAGCCCGAGATGTATCAACCTATGTTACATGGACTCGGTGTCGGTGTCCGGATCGGGTACGTGTCCGAGTGTCGGACTCGCCTATTTTCGAAATTATAGGATACGTGGACACCGTCCAAAAGTTGGACACGGGTACGGGGATACGTTGTACGTAATATATATATATATATATATATATATATATATATATATATATATATTACTTTTATATTCCTACTGTAGTGCGCTACTAAACAGTAAACACCATATATAACTAATTACTATACATAAATATTCTGAATAGAATGCTAGAAATGTGAGGTAGAGCATCAAGATATGTATTAGATTGGACTATTAGAGAGGGTGGCGAAGTACCTGTTGCCTCTTGGTAGCCAATGATCTTCATCTTGAGCAGTTGAGCTGTAGCCTGTATGCCTGTATGTTTTCATGTTGATTAGAATTAGATACTTTAAGGCTTTAAGTTTAAGCTACTAAACTGAAGAGTAAAGAGGACAAAACTTACAGTCATATACTCATATGCACCTTCTTGCACCATAGAATTGAGTAATTGACTTGAGTCACTTGACCAATTTTAACTCTCAAGCTTTTGAACTTGGAACTTGCCGAGCAGTGAGCATTACCAAATCAAAGATAAACATAATAATACTAGGAATAGAATGAAAAATCTCCAGCTTACACAGAGTGTCAGAGTTATCTTAGAAATTAGAATGCTGAGTTTATTAAAAGATAAAAAACTCATAAACACCAACTCACCAAGGCAATGAAGGCATCTATTAAATATCATCATTTCAATCTTCAGAGTTACAAAAGTTTAAGTGGAAGATCAGATATTGAACATAGATAGTCATATGGACACAAAAGATATAAGTTACCTAAACTTATAACACACAAGATTATCAATCTTCAGTTCTTCACTTATCAGGCATCAGTATCACATACAAAAAAATGATAAAACCTGCTGGCTGCTGCTAACTCTTGTTGCACACTTGCAGCAGTGAGTAGCCTACTCCATTTCGTCCCCACTGTGATAAACATCTAGATTTTGAGCGCCTCCAAGTTCATCAACTTCTACTGGTTGTTTCTCCACATTGTCATCAAAGGTGACCGCTTCAATCTCTGGTTCATCTAGGGATAGTTCTGCTAACTCAGTCAACGCGTGTCCATCAATATCGAACTTGTCTCCACCTACAAAAGATTGCAACCATGTAAAATTTCAGTATACTCTTAACAAATGCTTGATCAATGTTGAGTCTTCTACATAGACAAAAGAATTTAACCAAAGAACTTACATAGGTCCCAATACTTTGTAGCTCCCTCAGTGTATGCCTTCTTTTTCCTAGCCATAAGTCGAAAATTGCACAATACAAATACCAAATCCTCAGCTCTGCTGGTTGCCAATTTGTTCCTTTTGATACTTTGAATCACAGAATATGTGCTCCAATTTCTCTCACAGCAGGACGATGATGCGGGCTGTGAGAGTAGCTTGAACGCCAAATCTCGCAACAATGGTGTGGAAGAACCATGATTAGCCCACCACGATATCGGTTCTTCGTACATTCTTGCCTCAATTACATGAGTTTGGTTGAAATAGCCAGAGCCTCTTGAAAATGCACCATACTCGACACAAGCTTTCCGAACATCTTCTTGATTTGGGAAAAGTCGCTTGAAGCATTGGATCCTATTCATTGACACCTCTTGATCTTCGTGAGGGGATATTCTCTCATTTCCGTTAGTTCCTCCTTCAAGCCACACAAACACTATAATACTTTGGAACCAAGTAATGTGCCATACAGTGCAACGGAGTGTTGCTTTTGTTCCATCTAGCCTCCAAAACATTGTGGATGACATCAAAAAAATCTGATTTACTTGTGATTATGTTCTTTCCTTCGTGTTCAAAGATTATCAACTTCACCTTCTCGATCATTGTATCCCACATGTCATAGATTAGATGAAGCACTGGTGCTTCGGTATCGGCAACCCTTAACATGTCCATTAATGGCTCTATAAAGCTCAAGAAGAACTCCAGCTTATCCCACCAAGTATCATTGACAATGCATTGCTTCACTTCTTGGGCATTCAATTTCTGTTGGGCTTTTTCCATCGCCTCGATAGGTCTTCCAACTAGAATCCATAACCATCTTCTCTAATGCTAGCTTCACATCTCTTAAACGTCTTGCCATGACAATACTTGAAGCAAATCTTGTTTCAGCTACCTTTTGCAAACTTAAATCTGAGTAGCGATTGAAAATTGATAGTGCCATACCATGGTTAACAATAAAGTTTCTTATGCTTTGGACATCATTAACGAACTCAGGTATCCATTTACACTCAGAATATTGAGGTGATTTTTCTGAAGGATCACACATGCTCTTAATCGCTAAATTCAGACTATGGACAACACATGGTGTCCAAAAAATGCGAGGATACATCTCCTCAATCGTCTGCCCAGCAGCTTTGAAGTTGCTTCCATTGTCAGTGAGAATTTGAACAATATTTGCTTCTCCAATATCCTCTATCACAGGGAGAAATAAGCTTAGTACGTAGTTTGCATCCTTAATATTTCTGCTTGCATCAACTGCACTATGAAACATAGCTCCTCCAGCATTCGCAGCCATCATATTTATGAGAGGCCTCCTTTGTCTATCCGACCAACCATCAGAGCACAATGATGTTCCCTTCTTCTTCCACGTATCTTTTATGGGGTGCAACTTGCGAAATATGTGTGCTTTCTCTTGCGCAAGCAAAGTAGTGCAAAGCCTGTCTTAAGATGGTGGAGAATAGCCTGCGATGTTGCTATTAGCAAGTGTCTGAGACTATATCCTGAAGTGTAACATCTAGCTAGGTTGAATGACAAAGCAAAAGCATAAAACATGCGGGATGCTCTCTTATCGGCAATACTTCTTTCCACCACGTTAAAAGGCTTTCTCTAGAGGGCCACTTGCCTTCTGTTTTTTGTTTTGTAACAAATCTGATCCATCAAGTAATGTGAGGTAATCGGCATGTTTTCTTGCTTCCAAAATACGTATGTGCTTTCTTCTTTCGGCGTCATCGTGCTCTTCCTTTATTGCTTTCATGATCTCCGCACTCAAATTGTTGCATGCAGTAACTCCACAAAGAGGGATGGCCAACAGATGGCCCTTCACCTTTGAGTATGAACCCGTGACCTTCTTGTTGCATTAATTGCACATCCAGTGCCTATTGCCACCTCCACCAGCTCCACCACCAGTGACTTTGACGTGGTTCCACAGTGGTGAATCATCAAAACCCCCATCTTGATTACATATATAAGGGACGCAAGACAGCCTTGCCTTTACCCTTCATTGATCGAGATGAAGACATATTGTCTACCCTTAAAGAGAAAAGACTATGAGTTTGTTATGGAAATATATGCTTGAACGTAGAAAAGAAAATTGAAGACTTACTATCCTAAGAGAGAAAGTACTATGAGTTTCTTATGGAATTATACACTTGAATGTAGAAAATGAACATGAAGACATGCTGTCTATCCTAAGAGAATAAAAGATTATGAGCAACATATGGAAATATAAGCTTGATTGTAGGAAAGGAATAGAATCGAAACCAATATTTCCTTTGTGCTGTGATTTTCTTGTAGTATTGCTTTTATCTGTTTCTCATTCTTTGGGCATTTGCTAGATTTTCCTCTGTATGTTGTTTGTGGGAAGTTGGATACAGAAGAGTGAAGCAGAAAGCAAGTTGTTTGTGGGAAGTTGGATACAGAAGAGTGAAGAAGAAAGCAAGGCAGTGGCGGTATGGGAGTGTGATTTGGCGATATGGAGTGTGATTTGGCGTGTGAGTCTATTCTTTTGTTGTTGGGATTTGGGAACCTAAGTCTGACTTAGGCAACTTTGTTTTTTCTACTAGAGTTCATATATCATATATGTTTGCGATTGGTTCAAATAGTCAGAATCTACTCTAGTTGACTACTGTTTGGCCAACGAAATTTATGCTAAGAATGCTAGGGTGGGAGTGAGGTGCATAGGTAGGAAAAGTGGGCTTCAGAATATAATGGCACCCAAAAAGTTTTAATTTTCAAGGCAAATTAAATTTAATGGTTATATCGAAAATTATCTAATCTACTTTTAATTTGACTCTAGTTTTTTTTTTTGGTAATAGGTCCTTTTATTACCAAAAAAAGCTCAATATACAATTTTCCATTTTGTACATTCTTTTCTCAACAGATTAATACAAGGAAATACACAAAATCAATTTTGCAGAATTGTAATAGGAATCTTCCAGTTGGAGCATAGCTGTTGGTTATCCATTGATGGTTTCATTTTTTTCCAACTCAGAACCCTATAGAGGATCCAATGCTCAATGACAGCAATAATCCCATCAACCTCCTTTTGTTGGCTTGCAAATATCCTTTGATTCCTTTCTTGCCATATCGCATAGACTATTGCAGCCATCACTAACTTGCTCAAGGAAGCTCTGAAACTACTACCTCTGAATTTCTTAATTGCATAGTGAAGAAGTTGTGACCATTGATGAAATGCAACTCTGATTCCCAGCTGATTCAATACCCTATCCCATATTTCTTTAACAACTAGACATGCCATAAACAAATGCTCTTGTGTCTCTTGCTGCTGTAGACAGTAACAACATGTATCTTCAACCACCACATTCCATGTCCTTAACTTGTCCCTTGTTCTCAGTTTCTGTTTGTAGAGCATCCATAATATGCATGCACATTTGGGTATATGTCCAGGGAACCACACTATTTTCCACCATGTAGGTTGTTCTTTGCAAGTTCTTATAGTATTCCAAGCAGATTTTATACTGAACTTGCCATTCTCTTGGTAAAGCAAACTGCTTGATCTTCTTCATTTGCATTAACAGAAATATGATTAGGTAGTTGATCAAGCAGTGCTCTGAGTTGTTGAGATCTTCTAGGAATATTCCATCCAGGGCTCAACCAAACATCCTTTACCTTTATATCCACAGGGAGAGCTGCATCATATATAATTCTATGTCCAAACTGATGCACAATAGGACCTTTAGGAAGCCAGTTGTCAAGCCAGAACCAAGTAGCCCCACCATTGCCAACCTTATATTTGATAGCATCTTGCCATAGACTTCTTAACTTCATTATCTTCCTCCATGTCCATGATAGATCCATAGTAGTCTTAAAGTGCCAAAAATTTTGATTTTTTAAGATATAACTATGACTCCATCTTACCCAAAGAGTATCCTTTTTTGCTGCAATATCCCAGATATATTTAGAGACTGCAACTTTGTTCCATTCTTGAAGCCTTTTCAATCCTAATCAACCCTCTCTCTTTGGTAAACAGACATCTGCCCATGCTACTTTGGCCCCAGTGCACTTCATATCTTGCCCATGCCATAAGAAGCTTCTGATTTTAGCTTCTACTTGAGTTATTATTTTCTTTGGTAATAGAAAGATAGAACTCCAATAGATTTTCATACTAAAGAGAACTGATGTAGCCAACTGCATTCTACCAGCATAAGAGAGATGCTTCACTGCCCAACTCTCAATCTTTTTAGAGAGTTTATCAATTAGAACTTGGCACTCAGCTACCTTGAGTTTAGTAGTTATTAAAGGTACTCCCAAATAGGTAACAGGGAGAGTACCTTCAGGTATTCCCAAATCTGAGTCAGCTGCTCTTTTGTTCCTTCACTTAGACCAACCATGAATACCAAGCTCTTTTGCAAATTTGGTAAAAGCCCAGACATTTGACCAAAACCCTTGATTGCTTGCTTGATTAGAGTTATAGTATTCACATTTGCCCCTGCTAGGATGAAGAGGTCATCAGCAAAGCATACATGAGTGATGCTTTGTCTTTCACATCTTGGATGATATGTAAATCTTGTTTGCCTTGATATATCTTCCAATAAGCATGATAATACTTCCATAACTAGAAGAAAGAGATAAGGGGACATAGGGTCACCCTGTCTCAATCCCCTTTGACTGCTAAAGTATCCTTCCAAAGATCCATTCATGCTAACAGAGAACTTTGCGCTTTGAACACATTCCATGACCCACCTAATATATATCTCTGGGAAATCCAGAATTTCCATTACCTGTTTCAAGAATTCCCATTCAACAGTATCATAAGCTTTTTGATAATCCACCTTGATGGCACATCTAGGTTTGCCTTCATTCCTATGGTAGTTCCTTGCTAGCTCCTGCATCAACAGAATGTTATCCCCAATATTCCTCCCTTCCACAAAAGCTGATTGATTCTTACTGATTATGGAGGGAAGAACTATTTGCATTCTTTTACACAACATTTTTGTGACTTATAGATCACATTGCAACAAGCAATGGGTCTAAAATCTTTCATAGTGTTAGGCACAGGTACCTTAGGAATCAAGGTGAGAGCAGTGTTGTTAAAGATTTTTATGGCTTTTCTTTTATGGAAAAACGACAGCACAGCCTTTGTCACATCTGATCCAACTATATCCCAATTCACCTGGAAAAATGCTGCATTATATCCATCTGGGCCTGGAGCCCTATTAGTTCTGAGAGCAAATATAGCTTCCTTAACATCACTTGCATCATAAGGAGCCCTTAGGAGTTCCTGATATTCATTAGACAGTTTCCTTTGCATTATTCTCTGTAGAGTATGTTGAGTATGTCTAGCAGGTCTCTTAGATGCACTAAGAAATGTTGAAAACTAATTCACAGCTTCCTTATGCACATCTTTTTCCCCATGCACTTGCCTTCCCTCAGAGGTTTGAATAGACAAGATCTTATTATGAGCTGTGTGGATTTTCAGCTTTTTGTGGAAGTAGGAAGTATTCCCATCACCTAATTTTACTTCTTTTACTCTGGCTTTTTGATGATAGAAACTTTCTTCAGCAGTGAGTAGAGCATAGTATTCCTCATGAAGTTGCTTCACTTTTTCATTGAGGCCAAGTCTTGTGTCCCCAGACAGCAGTTGATGTTGGCTATCTTGTAATTGTTGTAACTTCTCTGCTACTTTAGCAGCAATGTTACTATAATGGGCCTTATTTAGCTGCTTTAGATCAGCCTTTAGTCTTCTTAGCTTCTGATAGAGCTTATGCACCTCATCCCCTTGTGTTGGTGCCTCCCATGATGCAGTTAGAATATGTTTGAAAGAAGAGTGCCAACATCATGAAATTCTTTGTTTCAAAATTTTAGTCCCTTATAAAACTTTAATAATTTTAGTAAACTATACTAATACATGAATGGTTTCCCAATCTCCTTGTGTAGTGTCGTATTGCATCTATTTACCTTATTATTGTACTATAATTAAATTCCACGACTAAAAATGATAGTGTTAGTGAGATCGGAGTATAATTATATGAGTATATTTTCGTGTTATCTATGGATAGTTGGACACACATTAGCAGTGACATGCGAGTTGTAACAACAATGTAAGTTATATCGGCACTTTGGTGAAAGTGATCAGCGTGGAGTGGCATTAAGTGGTGGGATAACAAACTGCAATGTTAGCAGTCGTCGTGTTATTAAGGTGTCATTAATTCGGGCACCGGTGACAATAGTGATGGCGGCGGTAACAGCGACAGTGATGACGGCAATTGTGGGCATTCTAATGATGGCAACGTGGTAGTGGTGATTTTGTTATTGAAGCGTCGCTTGTGTTGGTGAGAAGTGATGATGGTGGTAACAGTTTTCGTTAGGGGTTGTGGTGATGGTGTCACATCAATATTGGTGGTGTTGGCGCGATCTAGTGATAGTAATAGAAGTTGGCGCTATTCGAACGTGCCTGGTGGCAGTATTGGTGACAATGGTGATGTAGTGGTGGTCATGGTGGACAGTCTAGCGATGGATATGGTAGTGGTGGCGACAGCGCTGGTGGTGGTATTAAAGAGTCGCTGGTGGTAGCGTTGGTGACAGTAGTGATAGTGTTGATAGCAATGACGGTGGTGAGAACATGGTGCGGAGGCGACAACGACAATGGTAGTCTAAGTGGTGGTGATAGTGATAATAATGGCGGTAATGTAACATACTATAGTGGTAGTTCTGGTGACTATAGCGGGTGTTGGTGGCACCAGTGTGGTGAAGGTGGATGTGTGGTGCTGACTGGCGATGGTGGCGGGTGTAGCCGTATAGTGGTGGACCTGTGGTAGTGTGAGGGTAATAGTGGTGATAGTGGTGTGAACTGTGAAGTGATGAAGATATCAGTGAACAATATTGACTTCCCGTACGATTCTATTGATATAACTTATGGGATTGTATAACTCATAATTGCATATTACTCTAAGAAAATCTATGATGAAAAAGACATTACTATAGACGAAAAGACCCCGTTGTATTTAAATTCCTAATTAGTTAGCAATTTTTTGGATAACATGATTTTAGCAAGAGTTTTTGCAATTTACTATGGGTAATCTTGGTTTTTAAGTTGACAAATCGTGGAATTTCTTGTTCTCTCATTGTTTTATCAAAGTTAATCAATTTTTTTCATATATCGCGGTTAATCTATTCTATATGAGATTTGTCATAAATTTGAGTTTACAACCTATTTTTTTTAAAAAAATACAGATTATACATATTAATATGGATACATAAACACAAGCACACATGTCCATACCCATATATCTACGCCAAATATAAACATCTATAACATATGACAACTGTAACAAAATATTTCCCCTAATTATGAAAAGTTCAAATGATAGGGCACGTAATTATTTATGCGAATTCATTTTTATATCAATGCATATTTTAGATTTTTCATTAGTATATTTGACTATATTTGAAATAACATTCATTTTCCGTATTTGAACTACTCGTTTGAAACACACATGCCATATATTGTTAACGCTAAGTATATCAATAGTTGTCTAATAAAACCTTGTTTTTGTTGTTCGACCACATAATATATAAAAAAATATTTTTTTGGCAGCTATGGCCTATGGAATACGCCATAGAAAAATTAATCATGGGAATGGGACTGCCTCAATAATTCTTTAACATTAAGAATGTACGATATTATAATGAGTGTCAAAATTTTCTCTACCTAAGTACATTAGTCAAACATTTTGGCTTGAGCCTTACAGTTGCACTCTTTTTTTTATCATTTCTATTGCAGCTGCCACTTAAACATTGCTCGTAAAACTTTAAATTGCGTGAATTAAAAAGAGTGACTAAATTATAGTGGCAAAAGTGAAGTGTAACACAACGTAAAAAATAAAATATAATTTTATATGCAATGTGAATGTTGAATTATATTTTTTCTCGAGTTTTACATAGCCAATATTTTGAAGAGATTTATGAATTCAAAAATTGAGCTGTCATTAAAATTTATGAATTTAAAATTTGAGCTGTCATTCATGTCAAAGGTAACATATTTTAGATTTCTAGCATAGTTTGGAGATATTATACACGGTTTCCGACTACCAAAAAAAATGAACCAACTAGCCCTGGATCCAAACCGCCGCTCCCCCGCCCCAATAGTTAAAAGCCTGAAACAATTAAGAGGCCATGCTTGCATCCCATCACAAGGACATGTGGTTTGAGGCCTCATTTCAACTTGCAAAATAGTGCAAGACAAGTTTTCTGCCATCACAGGGACGTGTGGTTCGAGGCCTCAAGGCTGAAAGAAAACTTGTCACAAGGACATGTGGTTCGAGGCCTCTGGCAGATGAGACGACAAAAGAAGAAAGAAAAGGTTCAGTCCTCATGCGTCTCTCGAGGTAAGTTTCA